>PITA01016819.1:0-45309 GCA_004023965.1 Spilogale gracilis
TTATCCATTCATCTGTTGATGGGCACCTTGGCTCTTTCCACAGTTTGGCGATTGTGGCCATTGCTGCGATGAACATTGGGGTGCATATGGCCCTTCTTTTCACTACATCCGTATCTTTGGGGTAAATGCCCAGTAGTGCAATTGCAGGGTCATAGGGTAGCTCTATCTTTAATTTTTTAAGGAATCTCCACACTGTTTTATTATCACCTTTTAAGAGAACATCAGACCGTGGAATAAAGGCTCTTTTTTTTTTTTTTTTTTTTTTAAGATTTTATTTATTTGACAGAGAGAAACACAGCCAGAGAGGGAACACAAGCAGGGGGAGTGAGAGAAGGAGAAGCAGGCTTCCCGCTAAGCAGGGAACCTGATGTGGGACTCCATCCTGGGTCTCCGGGATCATGACCTGAGCTGAAGGCAGTTGCTTAACCAACTGAGCCACCCAGGCGCCCCATTTTTTTTTTTAAACATTTTATTTATTTATTTGACAGAGAGAGAAATTACACGTAGGCAGGGAGGCAGGCAGAGAGAGGAGGAAGCAGGCTCCCCGCTGAGCAGAGAGCCCGACGTGGGCCTCGATCCCAGGACCCTGAGATCATGGCCTGAGCTGAAGGCAGAGGCTTTAGCCCACTGAGGCGCCCAGCAGTCTGTTTTAACAACCCCTCCAAGTGACTTTGATGTGCCCTGCTATATAATACTACACAGTATATATACTGTGTATATACTGTAGTATATATAATACTACACAGTATTAAATCCTGTTTTTTTTTAATGTCGCTGGTTTGTGGGAAAACAACAGAACCAAGATATAATCTGAAACAGACAAGACAGGTATTGGGAGAATTGACAGTGACCTTCTGAAAACAAACATTTTTGAGGACTCACTGACAACAGGGGTAGATTGTGGAAAAACAGCAAGTTTAGGGATAGTTAGCATGGAGAAAGATGCTAGGTCTTTTGAGGGGGAAAAAAGCAATATAAGGTGAATAGTTAGTGGTGCTCTTACAAATATATGTTAGTCTTCATATTTCCAAATGTAGCTGATACTGTTAAGTCTCAACTAGTATTAACTAGTAATTAAATTTAATGTTGATTAAAAAGAAAATATTTGGGGGCGCCTGGGCGGCTCAGTTGGTTAAGCGACTGCCTTCAGCTCAGATCATGATCTTGGAGACCTGGGATCGAGCCCCACATCGGGCTCTCTGCTCAGCCAGAAGCCTGCTTCTCCCTCTCTCACTCCCCCTGCTTGTGTTCCCTCTCTCGCTGTGTTTCTCTCTGTCAAATAAATAAATAAAAAATCTTAAAAAAAAAAAGAAAGAAAATATTTTGTTTTCAGTTTACTTGTTGAAAATTTATCTAATATGTTTAATTTCTTTTATAAAACAATAAGTACAGTACAAAGGCTATGACTGAATCTTTCCTTGCTGAAGGTCTTTCATCATCTTAGAAATATTCTGAGTTGTTTAATACAGTCAACATAGAAGGGTAGGTTTAAAATAGACTGGCCCCAGGAAATAATTTGGAAACTTGTTTGTTTATGCAGAAGAATAGCTTCTGGCTGTGAGGTATTTTTTGAGGGTTTTTTGTGTGTGTGTGTTTGAAAAATCTTAGGTCCCCTTATGTACTCGTTTTAATGCATTGTGACTTACAACATTATTTATTTTCAGTTGAGGGCACACTGTATAAGAATATGCAGAGCAGTAGATTTTAGAATAGAGAAGGAGTGGGGATTTTTGTTACTGAGTTTATCTCTTTGAGGCTAAATGGAAATAGATACCTGATAAGGAAGGAAATTTGTGTAACCTTAGTGATTTCTTTCTTTCTTTCTTTTTTTTTTTTTTTTAAAGATTTTATTTATTTGACAGAGAGAAACACAGCCAGAGAGGGAACACAAGCAGGTGGAGTGAGAGAGGATGAAGCAGGCTTCCCGACGAGTAGGGATCGCAATGTGTGGCTCAATCCCGGGTCTCCGGGATCATGACCTGAGCCGAAGGCAGTCACTTAACCAACTGAGCCACCCAGGCGCCCACCTTAGTGATTTCTAATGCATTCATTTAAAAAGTATTTATTGAGTACCTGTTAAGTGTCAGGCCATGTGTTTGGCAGTGGTAATACAATGGTGAACAATACAGACTAGGTTTATACCCTTTTGGAGTTCATATTCTTATCAAGGAGATATCAACAACAAAGATGTGTCAGGTTAATAGATATTCTAGTTAGAGTTCTTGGCTGCAAATAAAAGAAACTGATTTCTAGATACCTCAGTCAGGAAAGGGATTTTTCTGGAGGGTATAAAGAACTCAGAATTATCAGGAGGCTGGAAAATAAGGTAAGACCTGGCCAAATGTTGCTGGGGGATCACTGTGCTTGGGATGTCACCACCTAGTGGTTGGATGCTCAGTGTCACCATTACTGGCCGCCTGCCCCAGAAGGTAATCCAACCTCTGCCGACTGTATTGTTCAGGACCCTTTGCTGCCACCTACTATACTCTCCACTGTGATGCTGCAGCCATAAAATAGACTCAGCCAACCCTGTACTTTTGGGTTATTCTTCGATTTACAAAATCCAGTCAGGAATATCTGGTTGATTATAAGAGAATGGCCTCTTTATCAGGAGGCAGTGCTGCCTTCCATTAAATTTGAGATGTTTCTATATCCCCAATTGTGCCAAATAGCAAATGACTACCATAAGGACAAGATAATTGAATTATTGCTAATTGTCCAAGTGTAATGAAATAAAAAGAGGACTAAGATAAACACTAATAGAAGGGGATCTTTAAATGGGAATAAATAGGGACGCCTGGGTGACTCAGTCGGTTAAGTGTCTGCCGTCGCCTTGGGATGATCCCAGGGTCTTGGGATCAAGTCCTGCATTGGGCTCCTTTCTCAGTGGGGAGCCTGCTTCTCTCTGTGCCTACTCTGCCTGTCACTCCCCCAGCTTGTGCTCTTTCTCTCTGGCAAATAAATAAATAGAATCTTTAAAAATAAATACATAAATGGGAATAAATAGGAAAGGCCTCCTTGAGCAAGAGAGATTTAGTTGAGAAAAGGTTGATAAACTGTCCCAGTTTTCCTGCCATTGAGCCATAGATGGCTCAGCCAGTTGAGTGTCTGACTCTTGGTTTTGGCTCAGGTCGTGATCTTTGGGTAATGAGATCTAGCCCAGCATCTCAAGCTCTGCATATGGCTCTGCACTCCGTGGGGAGTCTGCTTGTGATTCTTTCTCTCCCTTTCCCTCTGACCTTCCCACCACTAAAATAACGAATAACTCTTTGAAAAAATAATAAAATACAATGAGCTCTTAGCTTAATAATATGGTGTGTTCTAGAGAGGTTTTTTTGGTTAAAAGAAACAAAGGTTGCACTAAGGCCCTTAAATTTGAAATTCTGATCTGGCTTCTCCCTGCCTTCTTCTCAGAGCAAAACTGAAGTTATATAAAGGGAAGTCTATCAAGAAGTCTAGGTGGCCTGGTCCTCAATCTTTCACCACATCTCTTCTGCCACTATATCTTCGGTTCATCCATGCATTCATCATTGGCCTCATAGCCTTGACTTTATCTTTTAGCTTTTCCTTTTAAGTTTGGCTTCTGTGGCTGCCTAATTATTTTGCCATTTTCTTTCTTTTTTTTTTTTAAGATTTTATTTATTTATTTGACAGAGAGAAACACAGCTAGAGAGGGGACACAAGCAGGGGGAGTGAGAGAGGGAGAAGCAGGCTTCCCACTGAGCAGGGAGCCTGATGCGACACTTGATCCCGGGACTCCAAGATCATGACCTGAGCCAAAGGCAGTCGCTTAACCAACTGAGCCACGCAGGTGCCCCCCCCCTTTTTTTTTAAGATTTTATTTATTTATTTGACAGAGAGAAATGCAGCGAGAGAGGGAACACAAGCAGGAGGATTGAGAGAGGGAGAAGCAGGCTTCCCACCAAGCAGGGAGCCCGATGTGGGGCTCAATCCCGGGACTCCAGGATCATGACCTGAGCCGAATGCAGCTGCTTAACGACTGAGCCACCCATGCGCCCCTATTTTGCCATTTTCTAAGTTCAACTCTCAGGGGAGGGAACCTAATTGTCCCAGATTATTTTTACATGTTTTAGGTTACCAAACAGGTGTGTTGAAATAGCACTATGGGCCAATCAGTGGCTTTAGGTAGGGTTGTGGGGACATAGGAAGTTGACTGGCAGGGATCCAAGGGGACAGGTAGGTGTAAAATATTGGTATGTAAAATGTGAACTATACCTTCAGCTGGAACCGGAAACAGTAAAATTTCCCTTAGACAGGACCACAGATGTGACAAACACTGTAATAGATACAGTTATTATAAAGTAAAATATTGATGTTTTTATTTATTCTCCCAGAAAGCATCGACTATCAACTCGTTTTCTAGTTACGGCTCTCTTATTATCTAGGCCCTCTTCTAAGTCAATCCATATTAGTTAGTGAGGTGAGTGTATAAAGTAGGAATTTCTGGCTTTCATATAAGGCAGAGGTAGAACGTATCTGGGAACAGAGGGTAAGAATCTTGGATTAGTTGAAGGGTCTCTGGCTGGCTCAATTGATAGAGCATGGAACTCTTGATCTTGGGGTGGTGAGTTCAAGCCCCATGTTGGATGTAGAGATCACTAAAATTAAAATTTTAAAAAGGGTCTTAGATTAATTGAAAGTTGTTGTCAGAGGTCATTTAAAATATCTGCCTGCTTCTGTTTATAACACTCAAATCCTGGTTTTCAAGGAGATAGTAGTCCATCTTCTTGTACTTTAGCATGAATTAGTAACTTCCAAGGCCAGGTTCTCATGGTATTTAATCCATTTTTTCCTGGTGGGTTTCATAATATCAATCCTATAATGGTCATCCTGATACTAGATTCTCGTGTTCCCTTTTCCCTTGAATGATACTTATTTTGCTATTTTTCTTTCCCTTTAACAAACTGCTTTATAAGAAAGTGGAGTTATTTTTTTCTCTCTCCCTCAAAGAAACATCTATCCCCAAAAAGTGACACATATTCTTGCTGCTTAGTTTTGTTTTTTTGTTTTTTTTTTAATATAGGCTGACCTTTTTGGTTTGTCATCTTCACTTTTGTGGGGTCCTTAAATCTTGATTATCAGAGTCTTAGGATCCCATAGAGAACCCGAGATTAGGTTGGTTTGTTTGGTTTTCACTTGACTGGAGGATCTGAGCTTGCATTTGCTTTCTCCTACAAGAACTGGTACATATAAGATGGTCAGGTGGTGAATTTGGTTTGGCTAGATTTAATACATCCTGGGGAGGTGGAACATCATGCACTCTGAAAAGAAAGATGTTGATAAGGAGGGGAAGAGTGGTTGCTTACCTAAGGTTTTGCCTATCAAACTTGACTATTGCTAGAAATCACTGGGGCAGCTTGCTACAATGCAGATTTTAATTCAGTAAGTCTGGGGTGAGGCTCAACATCTAGGATTCTTCATTTCTAACAAGTTCACAGGAGATGTTCATGCTACTGGCCTGCAGACACATTTAGAGACATAAAAACATATGGAGTTGATATTCCCATACAGGCATCTCTGAATAGAAGCTCCTTGTATCGCTCCCCTTCGTTGCCAGAGAATTTGAACAGGCCAAGACTGAAGCGGATGGTAAAATTCAAGGACAACCCAATACCAGATAAAGAAAAAAAGGAGTATTGTTCTAACCACAAAGAGCTCAGGCAGGTAAGAACTTTTTAAGATGAGAATCTATTTAATCCTCTATCTCATTGTATTCTCTGCTTTTTTGGTATGAGAATTGCTTTAGGATAGCTTGTCTTCTTTCTCATTACTTTTACTTTTATCTCTTTGTTCTTTATGTCTTTCTTGTCTTTTTTACATTGTACACATATACAAAATATTCAACAATACATATGTTATATTATACTTTTGAAGATAATATTGTCATACTGTCTTCCCAACCTTCTTTTATAAGATTTGAGAAGACACAAATTTTGTGTCTCAATTGTGTTCAAATCTCAAGATTTGAGAAGACTGGAACAGTAAGGATATTTATTGCTGTTTTACCTGCATTCTGACAGAAACAGTATCATGAAGCACTCTGGTTTGGTAGGGAGGCAACTTCTGAAAAATTTAACTGTCATTCCCTACCTCTCCTTTAAAAAAAATATGGATACTCTTTTATAAAATCAGCATATGATAGAATAGAAATTATATATAAACAAAAGAAGCTGTTGTGAAATGCCCATAATTCCATAGGCCAGAGACAATTATTGTCAACACATGGTATATGTTATTCTAGACTCTTTGATGCAGGTTTTTTTCTTTTATTAAAGTGATATTACATAAAATCTAAGAAAAAACAAAAACATAATGGGTCCCTGGGTGGCTCAGTTAGTTAAGCGACTGCCTTCAGCCCAGGTCATGATCCTGGAGTCCCAGGATTGAGTCTTGCATCAGGCTTCTTCTCAGCAGGGAGTCTACTTCTCCCTCTGACCCTTCCCCCTCTCATGCTCTCTCACTGTCTCTCATTCTCTCTCAAATAAATACAATCTGAAAAAAAATTTAAAAAGTGGTGGGGTGCCTGGGTGGCTCAGAGGGTTAAGCATCTGCCTTCAGCTCAGGTAATGATCTCAGGGTCCTGGGATCGAGTCCCACATCGGGCTCTCTGTTCAACAGGGAGCCTGCTTCCCCCTCTTTCTCTGCCTGCCTCTTTGCCTATTTGTGATCTCTCTCTCTGTCAAATAAATAAATAAAATCTCGGGCCCCTGGATGGCTCAGTGGGTAAAGCCTCTGCCTTCTGCTCAGGTCATGATCGCAGGGTCCTGGGATTGAGGCCCGCATCGGGCTCTAAAAAAAAAAAATCTCAAAAAAAATTTTAAGAAGTGATATTACAAAGTATGAGTTTTCTCACTTTCTTAAGGATATCATGAACTTATTTTCATGCCAATGAAATCTACAACATAACTTTTTAGTGCATAATAGTAATATAATGTATGAAATATGATTTGCTTAACCAAGACTCTGTTATTTATTAGTAATCTTTCTTTATTATAAACTTGCTGGGATAATCATTTTTGCAGCCAAATCTTTGTGCATTTTTCTCCCCAAAGGGTGTGTGTATTTTTAATAAATCTTCACTCCTTCCCTCTTCCGGTTTTTAAGCCTTTAACATGAGAATTGGCGGTGGGGGCAATCTTGTCATCCTCAGGGCTTAGGTCTAAAGAAGACAGTTTCTCTTTGTGACATTAATATCACTCAGATGCTGGAGGAAGATTCTAACCAGGACTCTCTGATTGGTGATTTCTCCAAGGTGAGTTTGGTTATATTCATCTTATGTTCCATTGAGTCATTTTGGATGAGTCTTTTTTTCTTTGTTTGAAGAGGACACTAGATATAATTATGCATCCTCACCAAGGACTATTTGAGAAACTGAAGATGCTGTGGTGGTAGATTTAGACCCTAATAAGCCTTTCCAGTAAGAAAATACTATTCATTCTGGGAAAATCCAGAGTAGTGAGGAAACATAAGGCTTTTTACTTCTTTCTTTTTCTTTTTTCTTTTACTATTTTTTAAAAGATTTTATTTATTTATTTGACAGAGATAAACACAGTGAGAGAGGGAACACAAGCAGGGGGAGTGAGAGAGGGAGAAGCAGGCTTCCCGCCAAGCAGGCAGCCCGATGCCGGGCTTGATCCCGGGTCTCTGGGATCATGACCTGCGCCGAAGGCAGTTCCTTAACGAACTGAGCCACCCAGGCACCCCTCTTTTATTTATTTTTTTAAGATTTTATTTATTTATTTGAGAGAGAGAGTGAGAGAGAGCATGAGAGGGGAGAAGGTCAGAGGGAGAAGCAGACTCCCCATGGAGCTGGGAGCCGGATGTGGGACTCTATTCCGGGACTCTGGGATCATGACCTGAGCCGAAGAAAGTGGCTTAACAAACTGAGCCACCCAGGTGCTCTGACTTTTTTCTTTTTAAAAATATCTTTTAAGGAGTGCCTGGGTGGCTCATTTGATTAAGCGACTGCCTTTGGCTCAGGTCATGATCCCGGAGACCCGGGATCGAGTCCTGCATTGGGCTCCCTGCTCAGCGGGAAGCCTGCTTCTCCTTCTCTCACTCCCCCTGCTTGTGTTCCCTCTCTGGCTGTGTTTCTCTCTGTCAAATAAATAAAATCTTTTTAAAAATATATCTTTTATAGTTATGTAAATAATACTTGGTCACTATAGAAAAAGTAGAAAATGAAATATACTTCAAGTCTTATGAAAGCATTATTGCTTTTGGGGCACCTGGGTGGCTCAGTCAGTTGAGCATCTGCCTTGGGCGTGGGTCCTTATACCAGAGTCCTGGGATTGAGTTCCCCATGGGCCTTCCTGCTCAACAGGGTGTCTGCTTTTCTCTCTGGCTTTGCTCCTTCTCTCTCCCTCTCTTTCTGGCTCACTCTCTCTCAAATAAATAAATAGAAGATTTAAAAAATTAAAAAAAATATATATTATTGCTGTTAACATGTTGGTACATATTCCTCCAGACTTTTTTTCTAGGTATTTTCACAAACACATGTGCATATACCCAAATATATTTTTTTTGTTTTTTTCACAAAAAATAGTTTTTACTGTTTTGTGATCCATTGGCTTGTTTTCCTCATCATTTAGTGTATTAGGAACATCTTTTCATGTCAATAAATAGTTCTTTATCATTTCATAATTTTTTTTTTAAGATTTTATTTATTTGACAGAAACACAGCGAGAGAGGGAACACAAGCAGGGGGAGTGAGAGAGGGAGAAGCAAGGTCTCCTGCTGAGCATGGAGCCCGATGCGGGGCTCGATCCTGGGTCTCGATCCTGGGTCTCTGGGATCATGACCTGAGCCAAAGGCAGTCGCTTAACCAACTGAGCCACCCAGGCGCCCCTCATAATTTTTAATAGTACAATATTTCATTTTTTTGGCTGCCCATAATTTTTTTTTAAAGATTTTATTTATTTATTTGACAGAGAGAAACACAGTGAGAGAGGGAACACAAGCAGGGGGAGTCAGAGAGGGAGAAGCAGGCTTCCCACCGATGTGGGGGCTCAATCCCAGGATTCCAGGACCATGACCGGAGCTGAAGGCAGTCACCCAACCAACTGAGCCACCCAGACGCCCCTGCCCATAAATTTTTTTTTTAATTTACATTTTTTTATTTTTAAGTAATCTCCACATCCATTGTTGGTCTTGAACTTAAAACCCCACAATCATGAGTTGCATGCTTTACCAGTTGAGCCAGCCAGGCACTCCTGCTCATAATTTCTTGTAGGATATTTACTTTTACAATTATTCCTTGTGAACTATACCAAGATGGGTGTATTTGTAGCTGAATCTTTTTTTTTTTTTTTTTTTAAAGATTTTATTTATTTGACAGAGAGAAACACAGCCAGAGAGGGAACACAAGCAGGGGGAGTGAGAGAGGGAGAAGCAGGCTTCCCGCCGAGCAGGGAGCCCAATGTGGGACTCGATCCCGGGTCTCCGGGATCATGACCTGAGCCGAAGGCAGTCGCTTAACCAACTGAGCCACCCAGGCGCCCCTTTTTTTTTTTTTTTTTTTTTTTGGTAGCTAAATCTAAAATTTTGTGTGGGTCCTTATTTATTCCTTAGACTCACTTCTTAGAAATGGAATTGCTGCATATGCACATTATAGAAACCATAGATTCTTTTGAAGGCATCTGGGGTTTTTATTTATTTATTTGAGAGAGAGAGAGAGCAGAGGCTGCAGTGGTGGCAGAGGGAGAGAGAGAGAGAACCTTAAGCGGGCTCCAAGCCCAGGGCAGAGCCCAGTGCAGAGCCCATCTTGGGGCTTAGTCTCACAACCCTGAGATCATGAGCTGAGCTGAAATCAAGAATTGAAAACTCGGGGTGCCTGGGTGATTCAGTTGTTAGGTGTCTGCCTTTGGCTTGGGTCATGGTCCTGGGGCTCTGGGATCAAGCCCATGTCAGGCTCCCTCTCGGTGGGAGACCTGCTTCTTCCTCTCTCACTTCCCTGCTTGTGTTCCCTCTCTAGCTGTGTTTCTTTTTGTCAAATAAATTTTTTTTTTAAGATTTTATTTATTTATTTGACACAGAGAAACATAGTCAGAGAGGGAACACAAGCAGGGCGAGTGAGAGAGGGAGAAGCAGGCTTCCCTCTGAGCAGGGAGCCCAATGTGGGTCTCAATCCTGGGTCTCTGGGATCATGACCTGAGCCGAAGGAAGAGTTGAAAACTCAACCCAGGTGCCTCACATGTGGAATTTTAAAGGTCATTTGGAAAGAAGGACAATATTGATCTCAAATTGGTGTATAGAAAATGTGCTCTTATATCAGTTCCTGGGTATTTCTAGGTGTGTGTCCTGCCAACCGTGTCAGGGAGACACCAAGATCTGAAGTACGTCAACCCAGAAACAGTAAGCAGATTTCTGGAGATGGTAACTGGTTACATAAGCTACCATCTGGTCTGTTCTGTCCCTAAAATCCCCACTTCCATTGTGTTTCACTGTGTTCACTCACATAGGCTCCTCATTCAACTGAAGATGTGTTAAAGTCCCATTTATCCCATTATTTCGCCTTTATTTTTAATTAAACAAATGATAGATAATTGTTATGGAAGAAAGCAAGGAAAGAAGGGAGGGAAGGAAGAAAGTTAAAATCACTCAGTTTGGGCAACCTTACATCCTGGTTTAGGTGTTACAATCCCATTGACACCTTTCAGTGCATGGTAATTATTAATAGTCTTCTCTTTCACTCTCAAAAGTGTCCTAGTTTGTGCAATAGTTATTTGGTCACCCTACCCATAATCTCACCACCAGAGATAACCACTAGTAATATTTTCCTTATGGCCTTCCAGATTTTATTCTGGAATATATTTGACAAAAATAGGATCATAATGAACATGTAGTATTGAAGCCAGCAAGACATTGTAACACATCTTTCTACCTCAATAAAACAAATCTATATTATTTTTCTAATGACTATATGATATTGTCATATTGGCATGTATAATTTAACCCCATTTTTGAATATTTAAGTTATTTGTAACTTTTTAAATTATTTGAAAATTTAAGCTAAGTTATTTGATGACCTGAAATAATGGCTGAGATGAATATTGTTGTGCCACATCTTTGCGTACTTTTCTGTTCACTAAAGATGTTGGGAAAGGAATTGCCGAGTCAAAGTGTAATTACATTTACATTTACAAAGTTTGCTCCAGAAAGGTTGAACCAATTTGTATTCCTACAAGTATCTTAAGGATATCAACCCTTTCCTTCCATATCCTTTTCTGAAAGACTTACTTTCTTCCTTTATGATGGAACCATTTCCCATTTTGTCTTGGAAAGTCATCGCTCCCTGCTACCTATACTACTGCAGAAGACCTTTGGCGTCTTCTGAGAGGCTGATTGCAGCCACACCTGCCTCCAGATGAGTGCCCTGAATATGCTTTTCCCTGTTGTCTGGGCAATAGCAGCTATATTGTACTCCAAAAAGGACCATCTCTTATTTTATCCTCTTGAGTGAGCAGTAGGGATGAACCATTGCCCCATTTCAAATATAGGGGACCTTTGGAGACTGGGCATCTAGTGGAACCTTGGGTGACTAAAGGGAGTGCAAATCAGGAACTGTGTGACTCTTGTCTCCCAGAGTGAGAGGGAATAGGGTGTTCAATCATCATTTCTGTGTAGGTGGCTGCCTTATTGTCAGGCAAGTTCCAGAGTCTGATTGAGAAGTTTTATATCATTGATTGCCGCTATCCATATGAGTACCTGGGAGGACACATCCAGGTAAGGTTACATTAGTGGGGAGGGGCTGGAAGTAGCTCTTCAATGAGAATCTATGAACAAAGGTTTTAGGAACTCCAGAACCAGGCAGAGGTTCTACTTTTGGAGCACATCAAGGCTGCAAGTCCTCATTATTGTTCTAATTCTGTAAACCTTGAGGAATTTACTTTCCCTTCTAGACCAATCTCTTGGAGCCAGGCCCTCCTACTTGGAAATAAAATACTAATCTAAGGACGGAGAAGCACTTTGCAGACACTCATAGACAATCTTCATAATGATTCCTACACACTGGGCGGGGGTCAGATCTACAAACATTTATTGAGTACTCACTGTATGCCATGCTCTGTGCTGGACCTTGGGTGTAGACAGAGTTATCATTAGATCTTATACCCTGAAAGTGCTTATAGTCTAGACTTCCTGGCCCAAATATCCCAAGATGGTATCCCAGTTATTTCTAAGTATTGAAACTATCCACAGGCCCTTAAGGAAATACTGAAATTTTTCTACAGGGAGCCTTAAACTTGTACAGTCAGGAAGAACTGTATAACTACTTTCTGAAGAAACCCATTGTCCCCCTGGACACCCAGAAAAGAATAATCCTCGTGTTCCACTGTGAATTCTCCTCAGAGAGGGGTCCCCGAATGTGAGTGTTTACATGGGGTAAGGTGGGTATTAGAAATGGACCTTGAATTGGGACTTAAAACCAGGGAACCTTCCCAGACCAGTTCCGGCAGAGATCGGAAAGAATGAATGCTTCTACCTTCCCTTCCCCAGTGAATGTCACATGGAATCCTGACCTTGTTTCTTTATACCCCACCTACCTCTGGGTTTTCTCTAAAGGTGCCGTTCTCTGAGACAAGAGGACAGGGCGCTGAACCAGTATCCTGCATTGTACTACCCAGAACTATATATCCTCAAGGGGGGCTACAGAGACTTCTTTCCAGAATATACGGTAAAGGATGGGGCACATGGGGTAACAGGAGAGCACAGGCTTGGGGGAGCCAGCTTGAGCATGCAACTTCCAGGGCCTACAAAGCCCTGTGAGAAGAAACTCTTGCTCCTTAGCTACCACCAGCAACATCTCTGTTATACCTAGTAGGAAGTTCTGGAGACTAGAGTATCCCTTACTTTGTCCCCTGCTTTTCAGAAGCTGTGTGAACCACAGAGCTACTGCCCTATGCATCATCAAGACTATAAGGCCGAGCTGCTGAGGTGTCGAAGCCAGAGCAAAGCATGGGAAGGAGAGCGGCAGCTGCAGGAGCAGATTGCTGTACTGGTGAAGGATGTGAGCCCATGATAGTGGGTCAGTGGTTGGCTGTCCAGGAGTCACCAAAAGACATGGTAGAAATGCTGAGCAGAAAGAGGCCATTTGTATGTGGTTAAACCCAAGATTGTTAGGATGTTTGCAAACCAACAAGATGCCAAGCTAATGAAATACTGGGCCTAGGGGTTGGTTTTAGCAGAGCTGCTGGCTTGTGGCTGAGTCCTAGAGCTGGCTCTTGAAGCCTGTAGCCTTGAGTTCTATGGAGATCTGTGTTGCTTCAGGAAGTGTTTGCATTCTCTTTCCATTTAGACTCATCTTCTCACAAGCCAGCCAGCTCTTTCCCTGGGCTTCTGCCTGTTGCAGCAGAGTTGCCCAACTTCTTTCTCTGTACTTGCCTTCTGTGTTTCCTTTGCTCCCTTTTTCTTAAATGGGAAAATAAATACTGCAGAATAAGAGCTATGACTGTAAGCCCCATCTACTCCTAGAAGATCTTTATAAGGAAGAGATCACCAAATCAGTCTCCTTTAGACAAAGGTGTAATAATCTTGATTTATAGCTGAGGCCAAGGTGCTTTTCTCTAGACTAGTTGTTCTCAGATTTGAGCCCTGGACCATAGGCATCATGTGAACATGTTTGAAATGTAAATTTTCAGGCCTCACAGCAGACCTACTAAATCAAACCTTCTGAGGGTTCAGAATTCTGGATTTTAAAATTTTTCCCTTTCAGGTGATTCTGATGCATGCTGAGGCTTGAGAACCTTTGCTCTGGAATTAAGGAAAACTTTTTTTTTTTTTAAAGCAGGATTAAGGGGTTGGGGGAAGTAGGGGAGAGAGACAGAGGGAGAGAGAGAAAATCATCTCCCTGTCCAGCGCAGAACCCGAAGCAGGGCTCACTTAAGCGTCAGAGCCACCCAGCTTCCCCTTAAGGAAAACCTTTTAAATTGCCTTCTTTAGCAGTATCCCAGCTTTCCTTTCCTGGACCATTCCAGTATGAGTTGCCTAAAAGTGTGCCCCACACACAGCACTCTGTGATAACTAGGCGCAAAAAACGATGGTCTAGAGATTAGCATCTCTAAGGCAGGTTATACGTCTGAGTTGGGCCTAAAAAGATTCCTTACTTATAACCTCAATGGAATTTTTACTTTTCCCAACTCCTTCCTTGACTTCATTTCACATCTTACAGAGATAAGTTTAGAACTTGGGATAGTTGGAAGTAGAGGTAGGTGCTGTCTGTAGATAGGAATAAAAGGATAGAAAAGTAGCAAACAAGAGCCATTAGACTTAAGAAAAGTCTTTTATTTACTTTTTTTTTTAAGATTTTATTTATTTATTTGACAGAGAGAAACACAGCAAGAGAGGGAACACAAGCAGGGGGAGTGAGAGAAGGAGAAGCAGGCCTCCCGCTGAGCAGGGAGCCCGATGTGGGGCTCGATCCCGGGTCTCCGAGATCATGACCTGAGCTGAAGGCAGTTGCTTAACCAACTGAGACACCCAGGCGCCTATTTACTTAATTTTTTTTTTTTAAGATTTTTATTTATTTGACAGCGAGAAACACAGCCAGAGAGGGAACACAAGTAGGGGGAGTGAGAGAGGGAGAAGCAGGCTTCCCGCGGAGCAGGGAGCCCGATGTGGGACTCGATCCCGGGTCTCCGGGATCATGACCTGAGCTGAAGGCAGTCGCTTAACCAACTGAGCCACCCAGGCGTCCCTACTTAATTTTTTTCTAAGGAAGACCTTTTAAAGTGCATTCTCCAGCGCTATCCCAGGTTTTCCATTCTTAGAGCTCTTAAGGCAAGTTGGCTTTAGTGAGATACGGCCCTATGGCCTGGGGTGGCAGGGGAATTGACTTATCATTGTCGCTCTCCCACATTAACCTAGTGGGAGTGATAGCCCAGGACTAGAAAAGGACAAAGAGCTCGGAAGCCTAGCTGAGACAGAATACAGACGAAAGGGCTAGACTGATGTTTGCAAGGTTGGCCGGGGCTCTTCTGGAGTGCCATGTGTATGCCTCCCAGCAGAGGGCACTGCGGTATTCTTTAATGCAGCTTTTAGAGCCTACAGCCTCCACTGCCTGCTTTTACCTCTGCCCAGAGGGAAGCTACCTAGCCTTCTCCCTGAGCTCTTGAGCTCAGAGCTCAGAAAGGCTGAGGGGAAGGGAGGGAAAAGCTGTTTCCACATTAGGAGCAGGTGGCTGAGGGGAAGATGCTGCTCCTTTGTCCCACCTCCACATACTTACCCTGCCAAACAGGTACTCCTGCTGGCTTGAGGAGGAAAATGTTTTGAAGCACCTCCACCTCCAAGTATTGGGGAGGGGTTCCCCTGATTCACTGCCTACCCTAGTGGGTCATTTCCTGATCATTTCCCTCAGAAAAGTAGAACCAAGCTACACCCCCTCCGAAAGAGACAGGTACACATGTTCACATTTCAGTGATCTTAACTAAGTAGAAATTCTGAGTTGCAAAACAAAAACTAGGGCTTAATTAGTATATCTACTTTATGAAAAAAAAATTGTATTTGCCTAAAAGGCACCATTTGCTGCCTATATAATTTTTTTTTTTTAAAAAAAGGTTTTATTTATTTATTTGACAGAGAGAGAGAGATCACAAGTAGGCAGAGAGGCAAGCAGAGAGAGAGGAGGAAGCAGGCTCCCTGCTGAGCAGAGAGCCCGGTACAGGCCTTGATCCCAGGACCCTGAGATCATGGCTTGAGCTGAAGGCAGAGGCTTTAACCCACTGAGCCACCCAGGCGCCCATATATAATTTCTTATAATGTCTTCCCATTGCATAGTGCCATGCGATTTGATTTGTTATTTTCAGGAATAAAAGTAGCTAATATTTTTCAGGTGCTCACTATATGCAAGACTTTTTATGAACTCATTTTATATGTATAAACTCATTTAATTTTTACAGCAATTCTGTGAGGCAGGCACTTACTATTTTGTATATTTTACAGATAATGGAATTGACACACACAGGGATTAAGTAACTTGTTTAAGGGACACCTGAGTGGCTCAGTTGGTTAAGCGGCCACTTTTGGCTCAGGTCATGATCTCAACTGGGGTCCTGGGATCGAGTCCCCATGGGGCTCCTTTCTCAGTGAGGAGCCTGCTTCTCCCTCTGCCTGCTCTGCCTGCAGCTCCCCCTGCTTGTGCTCTCTCTCTCTGACAAATAAATAAATAAAATCTTAAAACAAAAAGTAAGTTGTTTAAGATCACACAGCTAATGAATAGTGGAGTTGGGATTTGAACCCAGGCAGTATGGCTCCAGTGTCTCTACCCTGAATGGATTTGCTATTACCAAATCCTCATCAAAGAACAGTGCACCTTTCTAGAGTTGACACTGTATTAGACATTAAATATGTAAGAGCCTCAATTATAGATTCTTAACAAGTCAGGGCTATAAGAGTTGCTTGGGCTTGGCAGATGAGGCTAAGGGCTAAGACCCCAGGCCGGAGACCTTGGCATGAGGCATATAGCAGGTTAGTTCTACACTAACACTGACTGTATTTATTCATCGTAAAGTGAAAAAATGATTCTTTCTAAACTGTTCTTTCTAAAAGCATGTTTTTCAAGGGCTGCCTTGGTGGTTCAGTCAGTTAGGCCTCTGACTCTTGATTTCGGCTTGGGTCATGATCTTAGGGTCATGAGATTGAGCCCCACATTGGGCTCCACGCTCAGCATGGAGTCTGCTTTTTGCTTGTCTCTCTCTGTATGCTCCTCTTCCACTCGCTCTTTCTCTCTCAAATAAATGCAGTATATTAAACAAACACACACACACACACACACACACACACACACACACACACACACACAAATAGGTTTTCAGTCTTAGTCCAGGACCTGACTGACCTCTGCCATAGAGACGGGAGGAGCATTTTCCTTCCCTTATCAGGAGTATAAAGTGGGAGAAGGAAGATTCCCTTTACCCATTCAGTTTAGGCAAATGTTGAGGAAACACCAATTCCTTTAAACATGTATCTGGAGTTGTCAGTTCTAACTACCACAAGTATTCAGTTATGACACTGTTCCCTGCCCTCAAAAGTCTGGCAAGGTAGAGAATGATTCCTTTTTTTCCCATCCTTATACTCAGTCTGGTCCACTAGCAAAAGAAAGAGGTACTTCAGTTCCAAGGCAGGAAGTCTGGTCATGAGAGCAGGTCAAGTTCAAAGAAAAATTAACCTCTGCATGCTACCTGGAATGATAGCATTTATTTAGTGTGTGGTCTGTGCTAGACACTGTTCTAAACTCTTTACTCAATATATTTGTATAATCCTGACACCTGTTACATGAAGTAGATACTGTTATTAATTTTACTCATAAAGAAACTGGAGCAAGGAATAATTAAGTGCTGTGGCCAAGGTCATCCAGCCTTTGTTGGAAATGACAGTTGAATCCAGGCAGTCTATAAAGCTGTGTTCTTAACTATTCACCAAACTGCTAACATTATAGGTGATGATAGCTGCAGGAATTAAAGCTTCCAGTGAGACACAGTTTGATAGAAGGCAGAAAACCATGACTATAAATGAAAATGGAGTAAGGTACAAGGTTTTTGGAACTGTTGAGCTCAATCAGTGGATTGCAGAGCCTCCCAGGACAGGGTTTGTCTCTTAATCATTTTTGCGCCTGGTTCAAAGTTGAAACCATAATTAATCTCAAAACACGTTATTGAATTGAATGATAGCTGAGTAGCGTCATCTTTGTAGAAAGGACAGGCTCATTTGTCATTATCCACAAGGTTCCCAAAGGCAATGGTGCTTATCTAGCAGGTATTGGCAGTCACGGGAGACATGGTTGGTGGGGAGAGGGTGTGCTGGAAGAGTTGTCGATACAAGCGTTAGAGTCATAATTTTTACAGAGGCTTCCTCATCCCTCCCCTACCTTTGGTTTCCAGTTGTCATCCAAGGCCCAGTGATGTCAAGCTCTCCACTCCAGTGTCCAGACAGAAAGATGCTCCGGCTTCTCATTCTCACAAAAGGGCTGGCCTGTTACAGGTGGAATTGGGCATTGCACTCAGCCTAGCAGTTTGAGTTTGTTCCTGCCTTCCTGGTCCAGTCCATGGGGATGGCACCGAATAGACACAAGTATGCATCCTGAGCACATGCCATTTCCCAGCCCATCCTCCCACCCAAACTTGATTGGCCTTCGTTGCTAAAGGAGGGAGAGAGCAGAGGTTACACCCCTTAACTCCTGCCACCCCAACCTCTGTTGATTCATAGGTCTCTCAGCCGTTTCCTAGCATTCCAACCACCTGAGATAGTTACCATTTGGGGTGCCTGGGTGGCACAATTGCTTAGGCACCTGATTCTTGGTTTGGGCTCAGGGCTGATCTCAGCATTTTGAGATCAACTCCCATGTCGGGCTCTGTGCTCACTGAGTCTGCTTGAGTTTCTCTCTCCCCATGCCATGTGCACTCTTTCTCAAATAAATAAAATTTTGAAATTGTTTCCCTTTGCCTTTTTTTTTTTTTTAAGATTTTATTGATTTATTTGAGAGAGAGAGAAGCAGGGGAAGGGACAGAGGGAGAGATAGAAGAAGCAGACTCCACATGGAGCAAAGAGCCTGACGTAGGACTCGATCCCAGCACTTTGGGATTATGACCTGAGCCGAAGGCAGACTCTTGTTAATCGACTGAGACACCCGGTGCCCGAAGTTACCCTTTGCTTTTAAATCCCATTTTGGAACTGTTGCCAGAATGGAGTGGACAGTGGAGGCTATCTGAGCCAGCTACAGCTTTCTGACCTTACCAGAGGAGAAGGCATAGGGAGGTAGTGTGGAGCTGGAGGAAAAGAGGCCCTGTACAAAAGCTGAGGAGCCAGATGTTTGCTTTCACAGCTCTCCTGGAAGAGTGGCAGAGAAGATAGAGATTAAAACGAAGAACAAACTCCATTTAAAGTGCATTACAGCTCAGGAACTAGCTCCCTCTGGGCAGGAGAAGGGAGGAAAGGGCACAAGAGGCCACATCTCTCCTTCCTTATCTAGGGCCACATGTCTCTCTCCCAGCTTTGTGAAGGGTGATTTACACCCCTGGCCAGAATGACTCTCTTTCTGGGCTGATTACATCGGCAAATGCCCCCCAGAGGCCACAGCAGGATGGCCATATTCAGAAGCAGCAGCCAATAAATCTCAGAGGTTTATATTGCACTTCTCAATACCCTCCTCCTGGCCCTCTGCCAGGCTTCTGTACAAGTGAGCAGAGGGCTTGGGCTGCATGGGTAGGGGGTAAAACCCTCCACTTCCTTTTATCATCCTCTCTCTAAGCACTTAGTTATTCTTCCAAGTCATTGTATCTCTGTTTTTACCCTGGGAGCATGTGGAAATCAACCCTACACCCACCACATACCCTTACCCTTGTGGGCAGAAATCCTGGGCTCTGGGCACAGCTGGGTTTCTACCCTGATGTTTAATCTTAGTAGAGTAGGTTGCTTTCTGAAACATACCTGAAGATGAGGAGGCCTTTCTAGCCACCTTCCACAGTGATTCTGTCTTTCCTCCAGGTAATTCTGTAACCTGAGAGTTTAATCCTTCCACCCTCCCTCATGACACTGAATTTTCAAGGAACTTAGGTATGGCCTAAGTTCTGGGATCTGGCCACAGGACTGCCCTCAGCACAGCCATTCACCTGTCTGGGACCTATCTTTGCAGAATCATGGGGTTAATGGTAACAGCCCGAGCTTACCCTTGAAATCACTTCAAGAGGAAATGGAGGCATGGATGTGCAAATTCTAAGAGGAAAAATAAACTAGAAGTGAAACTGCCCTTGTGCTGGTTTGTTCAACTTTTGCTACAAGATTTCACTTGTGGTTCCTGGAGGGGGTGGGGGTCCAGCAAGTGAGAAATGGTGCTTTTGATAAATACTTGGGCCCCCGAGATGGCGACTCTCCAGGGGCAGCTGCCACAATGGTCTTGGGCAGAATTCTCCCCTAAGGGAAGTGGGCAGCGGACCGCAGGTGGGCAGGCTGGGGTAGCGCACGCTCCTGCACGCACGCGGAAGCCGCGGAACCTGGCCGCGCTTGCCCCCGCCGCCGCCTTCTCCGTAGAGTAGAAGCAGCCGTGTGGTGCGTCGGTGCGCTTCGGAGTTGGAGGGCGGCGCCCAGGACCCTAGTGGGAGAGTGTCGGCGCCGCGCGCGCGGGAGGAAGGGCGGGAGGCGGCGGTGGGCGGCGTTGGAGGAGCCCGCTTGCGGAGACTCCGAGTGAGGAGCGAGGAGAGCTGGGCGCCCGGCGCTGGCACAGCGGCTTAGAGGCGGACAGCGGGCGTGGGGACCGAGCCATGGCGCGTCCTCCAAACCCGGGAGCACTGCCGCCCGTGCTCCTGCTCCTGCTGCTGGGACTGCTACCACTCCGAGCCGGTGAGTGTCGTCTGTGCGTCCGCGGGCCGGGGCGGGCCGGGGCGTTAGGGGGAGGGGAGAGGAGCGTAGGCGGGGCGCTGGTCACAGGTGTCCATCCGTCGGAGAAAGGATGCTTAGGGTGCCAGGAAGGGGATGCCTTCCATGCATAAAACAGTTTTTAAACTATTATAGATTGAATGCCGGCCATGCATAAGACAGTTTTTAAACTATTATAGATTGAATGCCGGCCATGGCCAGAACACCCAGGCATCTCCTCTTTCCCCACCCGCAACCCCCACCCCGTCCCGCCTCGTACACCTTTTGAGGTGCTTCTGCACAGACACAGAACAGTGCAGCCAGGCCACTTGCACGACAGCATCTTTAGAAGGCGGGAAGAATCAGAAGCAGGACTACCATTTGCTCCACATGGCCTTCAAGGCTTCCCCTCCTGTAAGGACTGGGGAAGTGGACTCAAGTAAAGATGAAGAGTTTTTGTTGGAATTGACTTCTTACAAATTAGGGTTGTAAACTCCTGCTAGAACTTGCTGATATCATTATTTGAGACTATTTCTTGTCACCAGCCTACTCCGACCCCGTTGCTCTTTCAGGACTTATTTTTATTGTTTTAATTGGAGCAGAAAAGTTGCTATAGGGGATGGTGGCTCAGCATAGTGCCTGCCCTGTTATAGATACACAGTAGGTATTTTGTGGAAAATATAGTTCAAGGCCTGTTTTTAAGACCATGCTATTGGGAGTGGGATGTGTACCTAGGATCTTATTATGGGACTTCTGCACAGAGCCTGAATGGTGGAAATCCTGAGGCCATCACACATGGCCCCATCACTTCAGTCTACAAAGTAGTACTACAGAAATACAATCTTGACTGAAAGACAGATATAGAAGGAAAGAGGGAAAGCGCTGACTGGTTCAGATTGACTCCATCAGTATATCAAGGCAGCCAGGTATCACCAGTCTGATTAGACTGCCCAGAAAATTTCGCTAACCCTAACGGTATAGTTGTACATCAAGATCAGGGGCAAACCTTAAACACCTTCTTAATTGATCAGTTAGGTGTAGCAAGCTCCCCCTTGCTATGATGAAATTTAACATTGCCCCTACTTTCTTTTGTTGAGCTGCAATTGTTCCTAAATCCGCCACTGTTCAAACTCAGTGAATGATCAGCTATGAAATAGGAGAGATTTACTTCTGAAAATTGTTGTGACTCAATATTTAGTCCAGTTTAAGCAATGAGACTTGGACTTTTTACATTTCTTTCATTAGGCACTTACTGGGTAACTACCAAAAGTAATCTATTAAATATTTAGTATTTCTCAAACTGCTTAAGTCCCTGTTTCCCTTTTGGTAAACATAAATATCTTATGCTTTCCCTAAATCTGTTTTTGAAATTTTAAAAAAGATTTTATTTGTTTATTTGACAGAGAGAAACACAGCTAGAGAGGAAATACAAGCAGGGAGAGAGAGAGGGAGAAGCAGGCTTCCTGCTGAGCAGGGAACTGGATGTGGGGCTCAAACTGGGACTCCGGGATCCACCCAGGCGCCCCTGGTTTTGAAATTTAAAAGCTTTTTAAATCTTCCACATATATAATGATCAAATATGCATTTTTGAACCACCCATTACCATTGTAAATTCTGATATACCCCTTAAAGGGGCCTAACCTGTCTCTTCCCTAGCCCTCCTTTGAGAAACACTGGTTTAATCCAAATCCCTCACTTTACATTTGGGCAACTAAGATCCAGAAAGTGAGGGCAGGCCTGGGACTAAGGTGAATGAGTGAAGGGGGTGCAAAGAAACAGTAGTCAAGATAAAAGAATATTTAATTTTACTTTATTTTTTTAAAGTTTTGGGTTTTTTTTTAAATTTTATTTGACAGAGAGAAACACAGCCAGAGAGGGAACACAAGCAGGGGAGGTGAGAGAGGGAGAAGCAGGCTTCCTGCCAAACAGGGAGCCCGATGTGGGACTCGATCCCGGGTCTCGGGGATCATGACCTGAGCCGAAGGCAGTCGCTTAACCAACTGAGCCACCCAGGCGCCCCTATTTTACTTTATTTTTTAAAGATTTTATTTACTTATTGACAGAGAGACAGAGAGAAGGAAAACAAGCAGGGGGAGTGGAAGAGGGAGCAGCAGTTTCCCCCATGGATCAGGGAGCCCGACACGGGGCTCTATCCCAGGACTCTGGGATCATAACCTGAGCCGAAGGCAGACGCTTACCAACTGAGCCATCCAGGCACCCCAATAAAGAATAGTTTAATTCAGTGTGTTTTTGAAAAGTGTTTTAGGTTTTTTTTTACGTAATCTCTGCATCCAACATGGGACTGCACCAACCAAGCCATCCAGGTGCCCTTCAATGCACTATTTTTAAAAAATCAAAATCAGTGCTCACTTCAGTGGCACATATATTAAAAATCAAAATCAATGCTCCCCCCAAAATCCATGATGAGCAAAATAGCAAAAATTTAAATAAAAAGAGTGACCATGCCATGTTGAAGCTTATTAGAGCATGAAGCAAAAGGTGTAATGAATAGTACTGATTCGGTCTTTGTGCATTGGATATGACCAGTTTTCAGAGTGCATCGCATTTTCCAGTGAACTTGCTGAAACTCAGATTTCCAGGCATTATCACCAGAGACTCTGATTCAGTCTAGGATGGTGTCAGAAATATGCATTTTAGGCCAAAATTAACAAGTCAGGAAACAACTAGTGTTGGAGAGGCTGGGGAGAAAGGGGAACTCTCTTACACTATTGGTGGGAATGCAAGCTGGTGCAGCTGCTTTGGAAAACAGTGTGGAGATTCCTTAAAAAATTAAAAATAGAGCTACCCCATGACCCTGCAATTGCACTACTGGGCATTTACCCCAAAGATACAGATGTAGTGAAAAGAAGGGTCATATGTACCCCAATGTTCATCGCAGCAATGGCCACAATTGCCAAACTGTGGAAAGAGCCAAGGTGCCCATCAACAGATGCATGGATAAAGAAGATGTGGTACATATATACAATGGAATACTATGCCTCCATCAGAAAGGATGAATATCCAACTTTTGTAGCAACATGGACTGGATTGGAAGAGATTATGCTGAGTGAAATAAGCCAAGTAGAGAAAGTCAAGTATCACATGGTTTCACTTACTTGCGGTGCATAAGGGGTAATGTAGAGGACAGTAGGGGAAGGAAAGTAAATGGGAAGTAGGGTAATCCAGGGAGAGAAATGAAACAACAGAGACTTTGGACACAGAAACAAACTGAGGGACTTGGAGGGAGGGGAGTGGGGGATGGGAGAGCCTGGTGGTGGGTACTGGGGGCGCCTATTGCATGGAGCACTGGGTGTAGGGAATGGGGAATGAATCTTGGAACACTGGGAAAAAAATTTAAGTAATGATAAAAAAAATTTTTTAAAAAGAATCAGATGCTTAACTGACTGAGCCACCCAGGCATCCCAAAAGGTGGTTTTTAAGAACAGAGACAGGAAGTAAAAGAGTTACAATATGAAAGAATCACCCATATTTGTCAAATTTGGAATTGGACCACCAGATCTAATTTATTTTGTGAAGTTTTGCTCCTCTTACCAGAATTCTGTCTTATAATAGACTCGAATAGTTTACATATTGGTTCTAAATTATGTCACTGCATATGATGTTGAGCTTTCAAGATCCACATCTTTCTAACGAACACAGCCTTCTGCTTTCAGGTGCAGATCTTTATTTGTTACCAAGTCATTGTTTGATTTCTCTTTATTTCTGTGAAAAAAAATTATAGACTTTGATTTGTTCATTTGTGTCTTGCCACACTTACAAATTGTGGTGAGAAGAGAGTATTTGAAATGCTTTCAAAGATGGGAGCTTGTACAGTTGTGACCATAACAAACTCAGCTGGAAAAAAATGATATGTCTAATTCCAAATATAATTAATGTAGTGATTAAGTAGACTGACGTAATATCTAGAATCTACAAAATAAAAGAATTTCTAATCAGTAATGTTATAGTGAATTTCAAGAGCACCTGGAGGCCAGTGACCTAGTGTCTGTGTGTCTAGAAAAACACTGATACTTCTATGTGAAATATCAACTATTATATCAAATCATACCATGAGCAGTAGAGACTGTGTGTAAAAGAGGACTTCTGTTTTTTAGATGGACATTTTCAGAAAAGCAACTGAGAGATTATTTATGTCTTTGAAATAAAACTGGTTTTTATGGGAAAAAAAGAAATATGCATTTTAGTAAGTAATCTACTTGATTATCATTTGATTGGAAAAGAAGGTTGGACTAACTAAACTCAGGCTCCTCCTAATTTTGGTACTTCGATTTTTTTTTAATATTTTATTCTTTTGAAGAGAGAGAGAGGGGGGGCACAAGCAGTGGGGAGGGACAGAGAGAGAGGAAGAAGCAGACTCATCCCTCAGCAGGGAGCCTGATGTGAGGCTCAGTCCCAGGACCCTGGGATCAGGACCTAAGCTGAAGGCAAATGCTTAACCAACTGAGCTATCCAGGCACCCTGGCACTTTGATTCTAACTAGAGGGAAGGGGCTCAGAGAAGTTATAGAGGTAGCTCACAGAATTACTGTTATTTGATTATTTCTTAAATGGTAGGAACTCATTGAAAAATAAACACTCTTCTAGGCACTGGCAACAAAGTAGTGATAAGATACATGTGGGAGTCTAGACAGAGAGATAATCAATAAAAAGTAAAATTAAAAAAGATCAAGTGATGAAAAGTACTATGCAGAGTTTTGGAGTAATGATGTGCTAGAGTAGCTACGGGGTTATTTTTACATTTGTTTTTTGGGGATGACCTTTCTGCGGTGACATTTAGGCTGAAAAGTGTATTACCAGAAGTGTCCAGCCATGTGAAGATCAGGGGGAAGAGCATTCCAAGCAGAAAGAAAGCCACAGGAAAAACAATGAGATTGACACAGGCTTGTCTGGTTTAATGACAGCAGAACAGAGGCTGGTGTGGGTGGAAGGAAGTGGGAAAAGAAGAGAAGACTAGGAGGTAAGATTAGATAAGTGAGCAGGGAACAGGGCGCATAAACTGGATCCTAATTTAAGTGCATTGGAACTGTTGGAAGAAGTTAAGCAGAGAAATGAGATGATCTTATTTACAGTATTTAAGAGATGATGCCATATAATTCCAGTTGCCATTAAATTATGTTCTGTTCACACAATGGAATGGTATACAGTAAGAAAAATAAAAATAAAGTAGTTATAATTATACTTAATAGTGTGTGTGGGGATGCCTGGTAGCTCAGTCGGTTAAGCATCTGCCTTCAGCTCAGGTCATGATGTCAGGGTCCTGGGATCCAGTCCCACATCAAGAGTCCTTGCTCAGTGGCGAGCCTGCCCTCTGCCTGCCGCTTCCCCTGCCTGTGCATGTGTTCTCTCTCCCCCTCAAATAAAGAAATAAATAAATAAAATCTTTTATATTTTTTCTTAAGGATTTTATTTATTTATTTGACAGAAACACAGTGAGAGATGGAACACAAGCAAGGAGAGTGAGAGAGGGAGAAGCAGGCTTCCTGCCGAGCAGGGAGCCCGATGTGGGACTCGATCCCGGAACTCCAGGATCATGACCAGAGATGGAGGCAGTGTAACTACTGAGCCACCCAGGCGCCCCTAAGCTGGTTAATTTTATGCTGCATGAATTTCACCTCAATGAAGATGATTTCCAACCTAAAAAATTTTCATTAAAAAAGGTGGCTGCAGGCGCCTGGGTGGCTCAATGGGTTAAAGCCTCTGCTTTTGGCTAAGGTCATGATCTCAGGGTCCTGGATCGAAGCCCACATCAGGTTCTCCACTCAGCAGGGAGCCTGCTTCCTCCTCTCTGTCTGCCTTGCCTCTCTGCCTACTTGTGATCTCTCTGTCAATAAATAAAGAAAAATAAAATATTTTTAAAAAGGTGGCTGCAAACAACAAAATGGTAGTTACATGAGGTGAAGGATGTATTAACTAATCTTATCAGGTTGCTCCCTTCACAGTATGTACACGAATCAAATCATCACATTACACACCTAAAACTTCTACAATGTTGTATGTCAGCTACATCTTAATAAATTTGGAAAACAACAAAAAGATGGCTGAATGGTATGGGAGAATGAATTTGAAAGATGAAATCAGGGAGACCAACAAAGAGTCTTGGAAGTAGTTCGGACAGGAGTTGATGGTGGTTTGAGCTAAGAAGGTGGTGATAGATATGCAGAGAAGTGGGTAGTTTCCTGATGTGCTGTGGAGTTGACAGGACTTGTTTGATTGAACAGGAAAGAGAAGATTTAAAAATGACTCCTAGAAGTCAGGCAAAACTGATGACATGATGGTGTTCTGGCACCCTTTGATAAGGATGCTAAATCCTAGGTGGTAGGGTCTTCCTCGAGGCTGAACTATAACCAACCATAGTATTCTTGAGTGACAGAGTCAGCAAGAGCTCCCCCACTCCAAAACCAACCCGTTCTCCCTGGAAGGTATTTTTAAGTGACTTTTAATGGAGCTTCAGAGTTGTTGTTAGCTGTCATTTAGCACTCCATGCACATTTGTCAGCTCTGGTTATGATACTAGCCCTAGCCATGCATTGTTCTGCCAAGGGCCCTCTTCCCTGTCCCTGACAGGGTCACCAGGCTCAGCTTCAAAGAGTACTCTTCCACCTTCTCCCAAGAGGTTGAGCAGCCTGTCTTCAAACCACCTCTTCTTGGATCTAATCTGTTCTGTCCAAATTGTGACAACTACAGATTCTTTACTCCTGATGGATTTTTCTCCCCATTTATTCCTAAAGGCTTTTGTGTCACCTCAAGACTTTCCTGCCCAAGAGTTTTTTGTGTTTTTTTTTAAAAGATTTTATTCATTTGTTTGTCAGAGAGAGAGAGTATGTATGTGAGCACAAGCAGGGGGAGTGACAGGCAGAGGGAGAAGCAGGCTCCATGCCCAGCAAGGAGCCCAATGTGGGACTTGATCCCAGCACCCTGGGATCATGACCTGAGCCAAAGGCAGATGCTCAACCAACTGAGCCACCCAGGCGTCCCCTGCCCAAGCTTTTGTCTTGAATCCCCCCTACCCTACCTTTCAGCTCGTTAATCCCAGGCAGCTACTCTAACCTCATGTGAGCCTCACCTGGTCTCTCTTCCTCCACAACAGACCCCCTCCCCACCGAGGGTCGGCTGGTGAACAGCTGTATCCAGGCCAGGAGGAAGTGCCTGGTCGATCCTATTTGCAGTGCTGCCTACCACCACCTGAATTCCTGCACCACTAGTGTAAGCACCCCATCATCCGCACAGGAGCTTTTGGTCCCTGAGGAGTGCAGAGAGGCAGCACAGCACCTCAGGAATAGCTCTCTGTTGAGCTGCACATGCCACCGCCGCATGAAGAACCAAGTTGCCTGCCTGGACATCTACTGGACTGTTCACCTTGCCCGCAGCCTTGGTGAGGCCCCCATCCTAGAGCGGATTAAGCTAAGGAAGATGGCTCTTGGGGGTTGTTGTTTAATCCTGCAGAATATAGGTCAAATGGGTAGACTCTGGGATGGTAATGAAGTTCTGCATTTAACATCAGTAACAAGTAGAGGGAGGACTTGGCAGTATCCTCCTGGGCACCCACAACACTGCCCTCTCTTCTCCCTACTTCCCTGTTTCTTACCTGGTCACATGTGCCTGCCTCTTGGCAGAACTCTGAGCCAGGCTGAGGCCCAAACTGCACAACTCCTGGAACAGAAGGGTATGGACAGGACATGGAGGAAAATGGTCTTAAGCCATTCACAGATTCCAAATACAATGTAATCCATAAATTCAGAGAGATGGAAAAAGCGTCCTGGTCCTGCCTTTAACAGAAAGGATATTCATTAACCAGACAGAAGGCGAGAGGAGAGAAGACACTGGAAAGCCAAAGATGGAAGAGCTTCCTCTGACTCTTTCCAGAGACACCTTTCTGTATTAGTCAGCTTTTTTTTTTTTTTTAAGATTTTATTTATTTGACAGAGAGAAACACAGCCAGAGAGGGAACACAAGCAGGGGGGGGTGAGAGAGGGAGAAGCAGGCTTCTTGCCGAGCAGGAAGCCCAATGTGGGACTCGATCCCCGGTCTCCGGGATCATGACCTGAGCCGAAGGCAGTCGCCCAACCAACTGAGCCACCCAGGCGCCCCATTAGTCAGCTTTTATACTGACTTGTAAAACAAAGTTTTAGTTCTTGCTCATATTCTGTGTAATTGTGTCATGTGTCCTCTTCATTTTCAAATCCAGGCTGAACGTACAGCCTCCATCTGGGAAGTTCTTTTCTCATGGCTGAGGGAAATAAGTAATGACAGAAGCATATGATATCTTTAATAGCTTCTACTTAGATGTTACATGAAATACTTAGGCTCACATTCCATGAACAGAGCATATCCCATGACCAAGCCTGACATCCCTGGTGAGGGGGAAGTATACTCCTCCCACAAGAGACCCTGAAAATCACATGGCAATAAGTGAGGATATATAATCTTGCAGGAGGCCAAAAACAGTCAAGATAATATATAATCTACCATAGGCCACTATTTGGTTAAAATACTAATTTTTCTCTCTTCCACAAGCAAAATATATCAACCCCCTTCTCTCCTTTTTTCTTTTTTTCTTTCAGATTTTTTTATCTTTTTTTTTTTTTAAGATTTTATTTATTTATTTGACAGAAACACAGCAAGAGAGGGAACACAAGCAGAGGGACTGAGAGAGGGAGAAGCAGGCTTCCTGCTCAGCGGGGCTCGATGTGGGGCTTGATCCCGGGTCTCCAGGATCATGACCTGAGCCGAAAGCAGTGACCCAACCAACTGAGCCACCCAGGCGCCCCTAGTTTTTTTTATCTTAAAGTTATCTCCACACCCAGCATGGGGCTGGAACTCACAACCCCAAGATCAAGAGAGTTCCATGCACTTCCAACTGAGCCTATTTGCAGGCAGCACTACAAATAGGATTCCTTTCTATGGAAGAGACCCTAAGGGTTCTAGCCAAACAGTTTATCAGGTATATATACCAGTGTATTAGGCTCCCAGTCTAGGACCTTGTAATAGTTTCTCTGTTAGGTCTGGAAATGACTCCTCTTGATCTAGCTACCTACGGACAAAAAGGACAGGTCATTTGCCTCCAATATATACTCTATATACAACAGTGGAACAGGGACGGGAGAACCACAACAAACACTCTCAGCAAGGGGAGGAATGGGAGGCACACAGCAACCATTGCTCCACAGTCATCCTGATGTCCTACTACATAAACGTTGTAAGGGTCATCTTCCCTTGGTAATGGGCAGTGCTCTTTAATAAGGCTCTGCTCTCCTTAGGAAATTTGCTTCATCTGTTGTTCTCCAGGGCTCTTGGCCCAACCCTTCTACCCCCGAAAGTTCCTTCCTTTCCCATTATTTTCTTTGGTCATGTCTGAGGAAGATATTGGAGACTCCTATCTTCTTGAGGAGTGAACAGCATTCTTTGCTTGCTTGTTACCTGAGGAATGTTGGGATATTTTAAGGCTCTAGTAGAGTCTATTTGAATCCAGTCTGGTGGCTTTTAGCAATACAGCTCTCTCAAAACTTAATTGCTTTCTCTTGTCTTTGGTTTCTGTCACCTCATGTGCTAGTAGCTTTCCTGATAATTCTTTTCAAGACGTGTCTTTTTCTAGACTTAATTAGAAGTAACTTGCTCTTACCAGGCTTCTTTTGAAGGGCCACTACCCTAGTCTTTTTTTCTCTGAGCATATTTGTCTAACTAGCAGGATTTATTGTTACCATGTTAATCAATGAGAGATCTCCACAAAGCATGATAGCTGTATCATTGAATTAGTCTTTGCCCTAAGGCTGAGTTGTAGTCAACCTTATTACTCAAAGCATCTTTCACTTTAACTTTTACTATTTGAATAAAAAGTGTGCAAAAGCAGTTGCGTCTCTTAATATTACAAATCCTCAAATTTCTGGATTGTTTCTTTTCTTTTTCTTCCCTATTTGCAAACTGGCCATTTCTCTGATCTTTTATCTTTCTTGTAGTACCTTGCAAAGTGCAGCCAACAGCAATCAAGACATATTAGAACCAGGGCGCCTGGGTGGCTCAGTCTTTATGTGTCTGCCTTCAGGTCAGGTCATGATCCCGGAGTCCGGGGATCGCGCCCCACATTGGGCTTTCTATTCCACGGGAAGCCTGCTTCTCCCTCTTTTACTGCCCTTGCTCATGTTCCCTCTCTAGCTGTGTTTCTCTCTGTTAAATAAATAAAATCTTTAAAAAAACAAAAAAGACATACTAGAACCTTCTGCTTCTCAGCTTCTTTCCCTTAAAGCACAACCTCATTTAGTACATCTTTCTTCCAAGTTATGGCAGGTTAACAATTTTACCACGTGTGTTGCCACTGCATTTTGAGGACTGCCATTTTTCATACCCCAGGAACAGCTTATTCACCATCCACTCACTGCCCAGTCCGAAAGCCAAGACCACACATTTTAGACTTTTTTGTTGTTACTACTGTACTCATTTCTAGATACCAGTTACATTTTTAATAAGAAGGTTATGCTGCAGTAAAAACCAACCAACCTCCACATATCTGGCTTCCACAACAAAATTTTCATTTTTGCTCACGTTACACATCTGTTGTGGGGTTCCTTGAGTTAGCTTTGTCTTTGCTCTATCTGTCTTCTTCTTTCTAGGACCCAGGCTAGTAGAGAGAAAAGAACAGCAGCAGGACAATGTGATGGTTCTTAAAGCTTTGGCTCAGATGTGATTTATGTCACTTCAGCTCACAATCCACAAGCCAAAGCAAGTCACATAGGTAATCCTTACAGTAGGTTGTGGATGTATACTCTCATAGAGGGCCTGAAAGTCACATGGCAAGGGGGGAGGGAGAGCTGTGGTGTACAGTCCTCTTCTTAGATGGTTAGTTAGCATATAACTGGAAACAGTAATAGAGTTTACCATACTTTTTGTTCCTTGTTTTCCACTCCTCATGCTAACTGGTTTTCTTTCAGAACTTCCCCTGGAGAGTTCTCCCTGGATCCTTTTGCCTTCCTGAATTTTTCCTTGGGAGCTTTCAGGTCTTCCCAAATATCCAGGCCATCCTTTCCACTTTGCTTGATATCATCTATATATCTTCCTTCCTAAAGAAGCATTCTCAAATGCATATTGGGTGACACCATGCACTCTCTCACCTCTGTCTTCCAACAAGATCAATTAGCCAATGTTTATTGAGCTATGTAGGGATTTTATAAGACATATTATGTCCCCTTAGGGAGCCCACAACACCCTGGGAGTGACGGGGAAAGTTATGTTTCCTTTGAGATCATTGTCTCTTCCAGAGTCCTCTGCTTTCCTCAGGCAGGTTCAATTTGGGATCCAGCCTTGCTTCCACCTCCTTGGTGTGCAATGCATCTCCATAACTATGTGGTCAGGCCTAGAACAGAGTCGACTACTGCCCCTTTCTCAACAGTAAGAGAAAACAAGACAGAGTCCCCTTGCCTGCTTATGAACCCACAGGCCATATGTCTAGTGGTTAGGAGTGCAAACTCTGGAATCAGATAGTTCAGGTTTCAAGGCCCAGCTCCACTTTTTAGCCTTTTTAGCTCCCTCACACACACTTTTTAAAAAGATTTTATTTATTTATTTGACAGAGAGAAACACAGCCAGAGAGGGAACACAAGCAGGGGGAGTGAGAGAGGGAGAAGCAGGCTTTCTGCCGAGCAGGGAGCTGGACATGGGGCTTGATCCTGGGACTCTGGGATCATGACCTGAGCCGAAGGCAGACCCTTAATGACTGGGCCACCCAGACACCCCTAGCTCCACCTTTTAGTAGCTTTTTAGTCTCTGTGAGCCTGAGCTAGTGACTTAACATCTCTCAGCCTGTTTCTTCTTTCCTACTCAAAGGCTTCTAGGAGGACGGAGATTGAATTTTTTTCCTTTTCACTGATGTCATGGTGCCCAGGGCACAGTGTACTCAACAAATAGTAGCTTTATTATTCTTACCATTAAACCTAGTGTATTCATTGAGCCCAGGCTATACCTCTATGGCCTTGCTCTTTTTCTCACCCCTAAACAGCTTGCAGCTAGTTAGGTGGAGACTGCGCTTTTCCTTTTTTCCACAGGGCTTTGAGGGCTGACCCAGCTGCCTCAGCCCCTCACCCTGAGGGGCTCCCCCCCCCCACCAGCCTGGTCCTCAGAATTCTTGCACTTTGTCTCTAGGTGACTTTGAACTGGATGTCTCCCCCTATGAAGACACAGTGACCAGAAAACCCTGGAAAATGAATCTCAGCAAACTGAAGACGCTCAAACCAGGTGTGGAGGGCTAGCTGGGGCTGGGGCATGAAGGGTGGGCCTGGACCCTAGAGGAAGGGTGGCTGGTGGGAACACCAACCAGAGGGCATGTTGGGGGAGAGTTCTAGTCTGCCAGGTAACTAAAGAAGCTTGTGTCAGGATGCAAGTCTAAACTGGGGGCTTAGACTCACATTATGAGTCAATAAAGAGCAATAGGTATTAGGGAGGCAGTTTCCAAAAGATGGGTCTCTACAAAGGGTCTGATGGAGTGGCAGCAGTCCCAGAAAAAATATGCTGAAGCGAAGTATTTACCCTTATTCCAGGCAGCCAGGAAAGTAGCTTTTTGTCCCTAAAGACTAGGAAATTGCTTGTTTTCAAACCATTCTAATGGGATGGGTGAGGTGTTGGGCAGGAAAAAATGGTGAGAGAGAATGTGACTCCTGAGGGGTGACTTAGGGTGGGAGCCATCTATCAGGCAAGGACTAAAATGCATGTTTTTCAGGAAAGTGTGGCTTTTGTGTTAATTGGAAAGGAGCATACACTCATAAACTTGTCTTTTGGAAAGATGTAAGCTTTGTTGTACAGTCAGTTCTATATATTGGAAATAGAGTTTTCAGAGAAAAGCATAGAGATTTATATGTAAACTCTTAGTTACAAGGAATCTGGGAATAACTTGTTCCAGTCAGTCCATTGTTCTCACTGCTAGAATATGCTGTTAATAGTGATAGCACCATCATTTCCCAAGACTCAGAATATGAGGAGCTTTTATGCATGCATCAGTCATTAAAGACAGACAGGTGTTATTAAAACTGGGCAGAAGAGATGCAAAACAAAACAAAAATTCTAAATAGAATTTGGTTGCATCTGTTCCTGATGGTTCAGAAAGTGCTTTAGAATATTATGGGGTTTCAAGGGTGCCTGGGTGGCTCAGAGGGTTAAGCCTCTGCCTTCCACTCAGGTCATGATCTCAGGGTCCTGGGATGGAGGCCCGCATTGGGCTCTCTGCTCAGCAGGGACCCTGCTTTCAGCCTCTTTCTCTGCCTGCCTCTCTGCCTATTTGTGATCTCTCTCTCTCTGTCAAATAAATAAATAAATAAAAATCTTTATGAAAAACAAAGAATATTATGAGGTCTCTAGATAATGATTTCCACCATGAGATTTCACTCACTGGGTAGGACTGAGGAAGGAATTTCAGTTGAGCATTCTGGCCGATTCAATCTAGATAAATAAGTGTGATAGATGATAGATAGATTGATTCTATTATTATTATTATTATTATTATTATTTTTTTTATTATTACTATTATTACACCTAGGCAAACTGAGGAGTAAGATGGGGAAAGCTCACAAACACAGGGTATAGTTTATGGGTAGTGGGCAAGCCATGGATTAGCAGTGGTCGTATTCGGTATTCAGGGTAGTCCTTGCTTTCCTCCTACAACCAGCACCGTCCTTGTTAAATCGGAGGGTTGCAGGGGTTCCTAGCAAAACTGGGCTGCACGTTTGCAGACATGACTGGTGACTTGGTGCCCTTCTTCCCCCAGACTCAGACCTCTGCCTCAAGTTCGCCATGCTGTGCACTCTGAATGACAAGTGTGACCGGCTGCGCAAGGCCTATGCGGAGGCGTGCTCAGGGTCCCGCTGCCAACGCCCCACCTGTCTCAGGCAGCTCCGCACCTTCTTTGAGAAGGCGTCGGAGCCCCACGCTCAGGGCCTGCTGTTGTGTCCGTGCGCACCGGTCGACCAGGGCTGCGGGCAACGCAGGCGCAACACCATCGCCCCCAGCTGCGCGCTGCCATCGGAGGCCCCCAACTGCTTGGAGTTGCAGCGCGTCTGCATCTCTGACCCGCTGTGCAGGTGCTGGTGCCAGGTGTGGGCGGGCAAGGGCGGGGGAGGGCGCTGTGCACCCAGCTCCTGCCCCGCTGGCCGCCTTCCTGGGCGGGGCTGGATTTGCTGTCCAGTGACTGTGGAAGGACTTCACCCCGTAGTTCCCTTCAGTATTTTCTGAAACCCTTTTCTCAAAAAAGAAAAAACTTTGTGTAAAGATTTTGTGTAAAAACGTAAGAAAATATAAAAACATGTAAAATCGCACTCAGAATCCATCACCTGAAGATGATCAACATCTTTGGGGAGGTTTCCCTTCCAGTCTTTTTTTGTATACAGATAAACAAAAGGATATTCTAGAAATATATTTGTACCTTGCTTTTTTTCATTTATGTGTATATCTCATGGGCGTTTTTCTGTGGACGCAGTATGGGATAGCAGTGACCACAGGCCTGGAAGTCAGACAGATATGAATTTAAAACCTGGGCCTGTGTGAATTTGAGCCCATCACTTGAACCTAAAACTCCATCACTTAACCTAGCGTTCCTCTTAGTCCTCTGTGAAAAGTGGAATAATAATACAAATCTCACGGGATTCTGGTGAGAGTTAAATTGCATAATTTATGCAGAGTAAGTGCTCAATAAATGATGGTACTTCTTTTGTCTTTTACTGTCCTTCAACAATGTGATTTTTAAATGCATACCTTGAATCCCGTTTTATGGATGCCCCATTTTTTGTTTAATCCTTTCTCTATTGTTGGATATTTAGGTTGCTTTCTCTATTGCTATAAGTAGTGCTACAATAAATATCACCGTTGTTCATTTTTGTGCACAAATCTAATTATTACTTAAGAGATGTTGCTACAAATACCAATACAAATCAAAGTACATGATGATTTGTAAGATGTTTGATACATATTCTCCAGAAATTCTGATCTGGCTTTCCTCTGCCTCTTCAGGATAAAACACTTACCAAATTGAAGTCATCATCCATTCAAGTAGCATTTGCTGACAATGAGAGTCACCCCAACCTTGTTTTGCAGCCTGGTTCTAACCCTTATTTCTCTGCAACCTTGAGCAAGTTACTAACCTAACCTCTCTAAGCCCCATCCTTCTTCTCTAAAATATTACACAAATGCTCTCAATCATCGTTACACCATCACTTACCGAGTACTTACTATGGGCTAGGTACTGTTTCAGGTATTTACTGTCTATTAACTCATGTAAACTTTGCAAGAACCCTGTAAGATAAATTCTATTTTTTTTTCTTTAATCATCTTCACTTTACAAAGAAGAAACCAGAATAGAGAAAGTTTAAATAGCTTGTGGAGGTTCATCCAGGTAGTAAGTCAGGTTACTTAATGAGGTTTGGAATGAAGTCTGGCCTAACCGTTCGGCTACACTGCCTCTTGTGCTCCAGCTGCTACCATTAGGTAATAAGTGCTGGGCTAGATGCCTAAGGTACCATCCCTCCCTTCAAGGAATTTGCATTGGGGGGGGGGAGGCGGCGGTGACAGAGAAATAAACCACCCATTTAAAGGCAAAATGTATAGAAAAATGTACATGTAATTCTGTCCCTTGAAGATAGCCAGGTTTACCTGTCATAGGATCACTGTGAATAATAATAATATCTGACATTTAACAAACACTTCATATGTACCAACCACTATGCTAAATGGTGTATATGTACTCTCTTATTTCATCCTCACAAAACCTCACGAGGAAGTACTATTTTCATTTCTTTCTTTCTTTTTTTCTTAAAGGATTTTACTTTTTATTTGAGACAGAAAGAGAGAGAGAGAGAACAGGGGAAGGAGCAGAGGGAGAGCAAAGAGCAGACTCCATGCTGAGTGCGGAAGCATACACAGGGCTAGATTCCATGACCTTGACATCGTGGCCTGAGCCGAAATCAAGAGTCAGTTGCTCAATCGACTGAACCACCCAGGCACCCCAGTACTGTTTTCATTTCTATTCACAATTGAGAAACCTCAATTTAAACTTCTAAGTTTAAAGAAGCTGCCTAAAATCTCATAGAGAGGTATTATGGAACCCGAATTCAAAGTGGCATGCTTTGAGTTATGGGGTGATAATGTATTTAATCATAATAGGAACAGGCTTCACTGAGGGGGAAACCCTGGGCCAGGCCCTTAAAACAGGAGGATTTGGCATGAAGATGGGTATGTCCACTAAAGGGATTGCCAGGGGGAAGGCTGCAGGCCAGACCCTCAATGAGGTCTTTTAAAATTTCCCTTCTTCCAGATCTCGCCTGGTGGATTTTCAGACCCACTGCCATCCTCTGGACATCTTAGGGACCTGTGCAACAGAACATTCCAGATGTCTGCGAGCATACATGGGGCTGATTGGTGAGGCTGGGGGCCATGTGAAGGGAGCCCACAGGGTGGGCAGTCCTGGGGGTGAGAATGTTCTGGATATTGAAACCAGATGGAGTGGTCCTGAGACAGGTGTCAGAGAGTGGGGTTGAAGTTTGGGTTGACTGAGGCCCTGACAGTCCTCTCTTCATCCCATAGGGACTGCCATGACTCCCAACTTTATCAGCAATGTCAACACCAGTGTTGCTTTGAGCTGCACTTGCCGAGGCAGTGGCAACCTGCAGGACGAGTGCGAGCAGCTGGAAGAGTCTTTCTCCCGCAACCCCTGCCTCAGTGAGTGTGTTCCACCTGCTCCCAGCTCCCGTGGTTCTGTCAGCTGGATCCAGGGAGAAGAAAAGGGACAGCTCTGTGGTCCACCCTGGTTCCCTCCATCTCCTGCAGGTGTCTCCTGCCCCCTCATCAGCATAGGCTTACATCCCCCCAAGTGTGGGCCTTCTTCCTGCTCCCATTCCCTGAGTGACCTCTAAGCTGCCTGTTCTATCTGTCTTGGCCCCGGGGATACTCTCTAGCACAATAAGCAAGCAGAGTGAGACAATAGCCCACTCCCACCTGCCCTGTTATATGTCAGGGGCCCTAGAGACATTCCCTTACCTTCCATGGGAGGCTGAGAAATCTCTGACATCTGCCTGCTTCCATTCTACCTTCTGTCCTCTCCTCCAGTGGAGGCCATTGCAGCTAAGATGCGTTTTCACAGCCAACTCTTCTCTCAGGACTGGGAAGACTCTACCTTTTTGGTGATGGAACACCAGGTAAGGCCTCCTCTATTACACATCTCTTAACTTACTGGACTAGCTGGGGGAAACCCAAAGAAGGGGATAGAAGGGGTGACCTCACTCTGGTCATGAATACTATAGACCTCTAAGGGTTACCTCAGGGGAGGGGAACAAGGCGTTGACTGAGGCCAAGGTGAGGAAGTGGGTAGAGCTGACTCCATTCCCTTTCTTCTACAGAACAAAAACCCTGCTCTGAGGCCACAGCCCTGGGTGTGCTCTCTTTTCTCATGTACACTTCCCTTGATTCTGCTCCTGAGCCTCTGGTAGCTGGACTTCCTCTGGACCCTTCTCCCCTCTACCATACTCAACCTGACCTGCAGCCTGCAAGGGCTAAGGAAAGAGCAGCGTCAGGAAGGAGGTGCAGTAAACAACATGACGACCCTGACTGCACACACATATCCAGCTGACTTCAGATGGGGCCATAGTAGACACTGACTAGCTGTGTTCTCATTCCCTCCGCTTCTGACTCAGTCTGCCCTTCCTTAGGACCTGGTGACTGTGGTTAAGCCATATATTCTAGTGGAGACCACGTCTACACACCTTTCTCCCATCCCTTCCTCCTGCCTACCAGACTCACCCAGGCTCTAGCAAATCAGCCATTCTCTATTGCATTCTCTAGGTAGGCAGGGCTAGATGTTCTGAGGCAACCTAGAAAGACATTCCCCATTGTGAGGAAGGCTGGGGCAAGACTCCTACCCCTTTGTCTCCCCCTCTAAATGGGGGAGATGGGAACCTGCTGCCTACCCTTCCCAGGGATTCTGCAGAGCATTTGAGCATCAGGTGCCAGAGCATTTGGGTCTGGCTTTCTTCCTGCTACCATCCTGAACTACCCCCAGCCCCTTGGATCGTGATTAAACATTTGACTTGAAAACTTTGCTCTTTTCCTACTTTCTTTAATTTATACATTGTTAATTTATACAGAATTAGGGGTGTTACAGACACAACAGTAGAGGCCAGGTGAGACAGCAAACCTGCCACCACCTGCTGTGTGACCTCCGGCAAGTCTCTCAACCTCTCTGTGTCCTTGACATGGAGTTGGAAGAATAAATATCTTATGGGAGGCTGGACCTTGTATCTGTCCCAGATCCAGCCATTTCTAGGATACTGTCTGGGATCTGCCACAGCAGCTGAGAGGGGAGTGTCCTTAGTCAACCAAAGCATTTATGGAGCATGATTTTGATTTGCTCCAGACCATAATGGGGGCCAGAGGAAAGGAGAGACTGGTTCTTGATCTCATTTGCAATCCTGTTGGGATAAGGAAACAAAGTCGTTGGGAAAATATATTTATAGAGCTGTGGACATTTGTCTATTAATTCATTCGCTTACTCTTTCCATAAGCATCTCATGAGTGCCAGCTCTCAGGCACTGTGCTGGATGTAATAATGAAGTAATAAATTCAGATCCTGTTTTCAAGTCTTTCACACACCAGAGCAGGGGAGTAGACAAGAAGGAGATAGTGTGATGAGTGCTGTACAATAATTATAATAACCCTCATTTATCGAGCGCCTACTACATGCATTAATTCATTTGATCCTCCAACATTTGACTTTGTCAGTTACTAGCTAAATGACCTCAGGCTCAACCCTTCTAGACCTCATTATGAACATCTGTAACATGAAAAAGCATAGAACCCACTTCATAACAAATGAGATAATCCATGTAAAAGCATTGGGCCTGACACATAGTAAGAACTGAGAAAAGGTAGTAATTATAGTAAGTGGTTTTTGAAGAAGATTCAGACGATACAGACAATTACAAAGAAGAAAATAAAATCTTTAAAATCCCACTCACAAACTGCCAAATGCTCTCTGCATATCTGTGCACATGAGAATCGCTGGGTATGTATAATTTTCTGCAAATGGGATATCCTTATGTAAGGCAAGTTATCTTTCCACTTGCTTGAATAGAGCTGCATCATCCTTTTTATCAGTTGCGGAACATGGACTTGTGTGAATGCGTATTCCTTCATATGTAGTTTATTTAACCAGTTCTCCAGTAATGGATATTTGATTGTCTTCCCATTTTTCTCCCAACCAAGTTTTAAGACAGTGAGGAGGTTACTGGGGGTAGGATGTGCAGAGTTGCTGCCAGAATGGTGAGTGGAATAGGGAAGCCTCTCCTTAAACCTTCTTGTATCACCATAACCCACCCCGCCCCCAGGAAATGCTCAGCTAGCATGCCTCCCTGCAAACTTCAGTGGGGCCCTAGGTAGACCTTCCTCTTCCTCCCCTCCCAGGAAGATCTTTGAGCTGGCAAAGCCTCTCCATTTGCTTTGGTTCCATTAGCCTGGGGGTGGGGGTGTGAATGGTACAGTCATTCCTTGCTAAGTGCTTGAATTAGACTAATAGGTCATCTGTGCTTTTCTCTGAAGAAGGTCCAAATTTCTGGTAAACAACAAGACCACTCCCCGAGCCCAGGGCCCAGAGCCAAGACCAGGGGTGGTGGTGGGGGGGGGGCACAGTGGCTGGACAAAAGCTTTTAATGGTATCCTGGCTGAGTGGAATGGTGAATGCCATTAGACTAGCTCCTAGGTAACAAGGAGGGAAGGACCACTGGCTGCAGTGGTAGTGAGTGCTGAATTACAGGCTTCTCCGTGGTCAGTGGTAGAGCAGACTGTCTTTTAAGCGACTCTCTTCATACTCACCCATTCATTCATTCATTCATTCATTCAACAAAACTTAACAAGCCCTTGCTCTGTGCCAGGTTATGAGTATTTTTCAAGACCTTTCTCTGACCATTGATGAACTATCATTGTGGCGGAGGGGCAGCCCAGGACTCTAACAGCTGGACCTTAATTGTTTATATCAATTTTAATGGTTTTGGTTGACCAGTCTTTTGCTTTCTATTTCTAGAAAAGCTTATAAGCATGAGGAATGTATGCTTGTTTTGCTCTCTCTATATATTTGAGTTAGATAATAGTAAAAATACTTAAAATCAATTTTAAAAAATCAATCAGTGTTCTTTTGAAGACTGGAAATAATACTTGGTACAGCATCTGATACAGGATGAGTACTCAGTCAATAGTAGCTATTACTATTATTACCTCTGGGAGGGGATCTGTTGGTACGAGGTGTTCTGGAGCAGGGGAGTGATGGTGCTGGGTCTCCTTCCAGTTGGGGGCTGAATTCTGGATGGGGCTGCCCCTGGGAGACTCACTATTCAAACTCTAAACTCCAAGATGGAAGCCAGAGCTCTGGGTCTGTATCTCTGTTCTGAAGGACATTGGGTAAGAAGACATGGAGGGTACCTGTGTGGCTCAGTGTGTTAAAGCCTCTGCCTTCGGCTCAGGTCCTGATCTTGGGGTCCTGGGATCAAGGCCCACATCAGGCGTGGAGCCTGCTTCCTCCTCTCTCTCTGCCTGCCTCTCTGCCTACTTGTGATCTCTCTTTCTGTCAAATAAATAAATAAAATCTTTAGAAAAAAAAAAAAGACATGGAGTCAGAGAAAGTCAATGTTTTAGTCAAGGATCTTTTGGCTCACAGAAACAATTGGGATTACTTAGTAAAAGGGAAATGTACTCCAATCCCACGAAGTTCAGCCAGGCCTTGTGATACTAAGACTGGTGAGTCAGGAACCCATTTTGATTGCTCTCTGTTGAACGCCTAGACATCTTGAACGGCCTACTTCATTCTCTCTGCTGGCCAGCTTCTTGTGCATGACCTTACAGGTCTAGCGACTTGCCCTTGAACGATCTCCCATCCTAGTTCCAACTTCACAGAAAATCTGATTGTCCTTGCACAGGTTCTAGATTGGCCTTTCTGGATCAAGGTACAATCGCAGGGCTACCTGTGGGGTAAAGGAAACAGAACCACATACTACTAAAGTAATTACAGGGTCCCAGGTCTATTAGTGGAGGGCATTTCTCAGAGAACACAGTGTGGCTCAGCAGAACCCCCAAAGGCATAGACTTTTGTTAGGGAATTGGGGTGGATCTTAATTACCCAAAGTCCAGCTTTGCTTCTTTTGTGGCTTACTTCTTGGCCTTGGAGTGTCTTCTCTGAGCTTCCTTTTTGGGTGCTTTGAAGGAATGGGAATAAAGGAACACAGGCCAGGTGCTGTGGTTCTTTGGGTCTGAGAAGCACCCTTGGAGCTAGATCTGAGTGGATATTCTTTATGGCTGCAGAAAGAGGCTTTGCTAGATTTTTGTTTCTGGCTGTGGAAGAGGAAGGCAAAGTGAAGGGGATCAGAGTATGCTGTTCCAAATATGCGACTTTGATATGAAGATTATTTTGAGCCGAAGGCAAGAGAGAAGTAACAGATGCAAAAAGAGTTCTGTGCCCTCCCCTTAACAGCCTGAAAGCAGGGCATAATTGACGATGGGGAGTCAACACCAAGATGAGTTTGCATAAGCAGACCTTCCTAAAATAGTCCTTCTCTTCCATTAGTTCCCCCATGCATTTCCTACTCACTTCCCTACAATTTATTGCCCTTTGGCCCCAAACCCTCTTTACTTTATTAGAAGGGCACATAAGACCCCTAATCTAACCCTGGGTCTTATTTGAGTTTTACTTCTTTTCTGTAAACTTCCATGCAGGTAAATATTAATAAAATTTTTGCCTTTTCGCCTATTAATCTGCTTTTGTTAGTTTAATTCACAGGCTTCCAGATACTGAACATAAGAGGGCAGAAGAAAAGAATTTTTTTCCCTCTGATGAAAGCATTGCTGTTTCTTTGGCTGATGACTCTCCATCCTCACCTCTACATCCCATCTAACCAACAATCATGGTCTCTCACCCTTTCCTTTCTTGGGGTCCTGGTTGTCAGAATTCCAGTCTCTTTTCAGCATCTCTGCTTCTCTCAGGAGAAAGCCTCTGCACATATGTAACTTGGGAGACTTGGTCCAATGCGGAGCTTGTCAAGGCCTTGACTGGTATTCTGTGGGGGTGGGTCTAAAGGTGGAGAAGAGCCAGAAACGGTAATAACAACGTTTATTAAGAGCCGCATTTGTGCAAAGCATGATAGTGATGGCTTAATGAGCATTCTCTCATTTACTTTTCAGAACTGTCCTATTTCCTTCTCCCCTACCCCTGTTTTACGATGGGGCTTAAGAAGGCCGAGTAACTTGTTCAAGATTATAGGGCTGACAATGACTGATCCAGGAATCAAACCTCAATCTCCCTGACTCTTAGACATGATCTTTGATCCAAACTGCTTTTGTGCAGTGTTGGGGTGAGACCATGTGTCCTAAATTACAACAGAAGCTACAATGAGGAATGGGGGATAAGGGGGATGAGCTCTTTTAGGATGTAGCTATGGTTTCCTGGAAAAGAAGGTATTTGGGCTGCACCTTGAAGAATTAATAGCGTTTAATTAGGCAGAAATGGGGGAAGGGTACCCCCCAAAACCACAGTGAACAAACACAGAGACTGGAAAGGGCAGAAGTGTTGAAGGAATAACAAGTAGTCTGTGAGGGCAGGTGCTTCCGGGTCTTACTGTCACTCATCTCCCACCCAGCTTGGGGGTGGGGTTCTCCCCTGCAAACATACCCAAATGCGGAGTTGCTGCTGTGAAAGGCAGGAATCCTGGAGAACTGGTGTGAAGGGTTCTGGCCTGGCATGCTTGGCATCCCTGGCCATTGGGCACTCCATGGCCCCTTGACCTCTCGGTGACATCCCAGGGCACAGAGGTCAGTCTGTGGGGGTGAGAGGATAAAGTGAGCCTGTGTCTGGGCTGGGAACAGTGACAGGCAAAAAGGAAGAGCCCAGCCCCCATAGCAGGTTACAGCAAAGAACCCCTGTCTGTGCTGACCCTGCTACAGTTCCTGTGGTCAGCTTGCTTATCAGGATCTTTATTCTGGGAGTATGGTTTTCCCAGACTTTGGTGGGCTTTGGGGTTCCCACGGAGACTTCTTCCTGAAGTTTGAGCACCTGGTATGGGCCATGTAGGGCATGCTGTAGGTTGGCACAGAGATGATGACAAGTTTTGTGGTAGAGACAAATTATAAAGACACCATTATTTTGAATACTTGGTATGTGTCAAACACTGCACTAAAAGCTTGACATGTACATCTTTTTTAAAGCTGAGATGCCCCATTGGCTTGTCTCCACATGCTATCAATCTGGCATCCACAATATCTGAAGCAAATTTAAATAACTATTGCACAGTCTTTTGGAAAAAAATACACAGCAAAACTTAAAATCTTCTTTTCCCGTCTGTATCTGTATCATATGTACAAAGCAGCCATCTCTACACAATCTTTTCTCTCTCTGAATGCTCCTCAGTAGAGGTGTGTGCCATGAATAAATATTTACTGTTTTATTTCATGTGTATAATCCAATTGAAACTTCCTCACAGCCCTCCAAAGGCTGGCACTATTCTCCCCATTTTACATTTTACGTGGGGAAACAGATGTCTAGAAGTTAATTCTTGCCCAGGGTCACATAGCTAATCACTGGCAAGTGCATTTGATCCAGAGCCTGGGAGACTCCTTAGGAAGGGACAATCCACTCATGAGAGGCTTCATTCAGAGGAGACAGCATTTGAGTGGAACTTAAAGGATAAGAGAAGCTCAAGAGACAGAGATGGGCAATAGAAGTATTTTAGGAAGGGAGGACCCTCAGAGATGAGCACATCACACACTGGGATGTCTGGAGAGAGGCTATCTTGTTCCTCTCCCTCTCAACAGTGGTGGGCCTGGCATTTAGGACACTTTCCTCATTTCCCAACTTTTGCCCCAGGCCAATTCTGCCTGTGCCCTTTAATAGCCTCTATCACAAAGCCGCTTTGTGGCTTCTGAAAGAGACTGATTCAGGCTGCCTCCCTTACCACCCTCCTCCATCCCCTATAGGGAAGGAGAATTCCCTCCTAGGCCAAATCAGATCACTTAATTCTTCTGGAATTACATGTCAAGACTGTGTTAGGAAATGCAGCTCTCTACTTGTTCAAGGAAAACATGTTGTAGTGAAAAGAGTACAATGGAAAGTGGATCCTGCCTGAACTGGGTTTGAATCTCAGTAAAACTGTTTATCAGTGGTGGGGTGGAGAGGAATTACTGAGAACTACTTATCTTGTGAAGCTTCAGTCTCTTGATCTAGAAAATGACTCTTGCTAAAAAGTGGTGCCTTTAGATAGAATTGTCAGAGAGGAAGAGGAAATGACTGGCCAAGAATATATGATCTAATATTTACTTTGGCGTTGGGTGTCAGGGACTTGTCAAATCCAGGTTTCTCTTGCAAGAAGTGGATAGTAGAAGATGTCAGGCACGTGGAAGGAAAATGATTCTCAGTAAGTGGAAGAAAAGAGAGGAGGTGATGGCTGAACCACAGACAGAAAATTCCCAGTCCTGAAGTTTTTGTTGTCCTGCTGGAACAATTCCATGAGCCTCTCCCAGCCTCAGCTTCCTCACTTGGAAATGCCACTCAATGAATATTGGCCAAATGCTTGAACTGCTATTTCATCCATTTTATTTTTAAATGTTTTTTTTTCATATTTTGCTTGTCCCAGAAGAGATTTGAGGTGACTTTTAAAAATACACAATACAGAGGCACCTGGGTGCTCAGTCAGTTAAGCCTCTTGCTTAGCACTCTTTTTTTTTTTTTTTCTTTTTTTTTTTAAAGATTTTATTTATTTGACAGAGAGAAACACAGCCAGAGAGGGAACACAAGCAGGGGGAGTGAGAGAGGGAGAAGCAGGCTTCCCGCCGAGCAGGGAGCCTGATGTGGGACTTGATCCTGGGTCTCCAGGATCATGACCTGAGCCATAGGCAGTCGCCTAACCAACTGAGCCACCCAGGCGTCCCTC
>PITA01016820.1:0-24203 GCA_004023965.1 Spilogale gracilis
TCCAATTTGTTTCTACCTTTTTGCCGATGTTCTTTGTCTCTCGTGGCGGTCCAGAAGTGGGAAATATCACATTTCAGGCTGGTTTCATGGGTGTTCACGGTGGTCTTGTAGTGGTTTTTTTGTTGGAATTCAGCTCTCTTCAGGGAACTCCCTGAAATGCGGTCACCTGGCCTTCCGCCATCTTGACCCTCCCTCCTTAACTCTACCTGTAATTTCCATTTCTAATGGTGCTTTTGCCTCATCAGGCAAGAGATAATATAGTAATGCTGAAAAAGCTTCTGTGCAGTCCTGCTAGTGTCTTAAAGAACAAAAAAGCTGGAACCAGTGAAATCCACAGAAATCCATTCTTGCCTTTAAGAACTTCTGAAAAATTGTTTAAAAAACCAGTGAGGCAGAAACCTAAATTCTGAGACCAAATGTAAAAGTCAAATTTGGTGTTCCTCACTGACAATGGGGAATTTCCAAAGGTGCGGGGGAAGGAGTAAGGAGGTCAGAGATGGTTTCTCTTGTTAGCTTTTAGGTCTCACTGATTTTCATCTTCTGTATCATGCAGAAATTCCTTATTCTGCTCTCTGATCACCCTGCATGTCTGAAGTCCACAGTGTCAGATTATCATGTAACAACTACATAGAGTCCCTAGAACTTCCTTCACTTAGCATATCCAGCTCTGTAACTGCATCATCAAGGGCTGTTTTGGCCAACCTGAAGTCATGGTCAGAGGAACTAAGAATTTCATAGTAGAATATAGAAACATTGAGAGCAAGACCTGAGTGAATGAGATGTTGTGGTCCACGTTCTATCACTGCAATATCATTAGTAGCTTTAAAGCCACTAGGCTGTTCTCCACAGCCTCCTTCCTGTAGGAAATTCAGTCATATATCTGTTACAGAATTTTGTTTTATAATTTGTTTTATAATAACACTGGACTTACCAGTGTTAGGCACTGGAATGAAGTATTTGTCCAGTGTTTCCAAACTGTCATAAAAGATTAACCCTTGGGGCGCCTGGGTGGCTCAGTTGGTTAAGCAACTGCCTTTGGCTCAGGTCATGATCCTGGAGACCCGGGATCGAGTCCCACATTGGGCTCCCTGCTCAGCAGGAAGCCTGCTTCTCCCTGTCTCACTCCCCCTGCTTGTGTTCCCTCTCTGGCTGTGTTTCTCTCTGTCAAATAAATAAATAAAATCTTTAAAAAAAAAAGATTAACCCTTGCTCAATCTCCACCATTTGCCAATATTCCTGAATCATTTTCAATTTGCCTACTCTCCTTCCTTGTTTTCTTCTACGTGTTCAATGTTGCTATTCTCCAGGAGGATCTTCTAGCTAGCTACAATTATACTTCTGTATGCGACAGGTTTCTTTCTTTGAATGTGATCTCAACATTCATCCCTGCTCCTTTCTTTATTAATTCTACCAATTCATGCTATCAAAAAGACTGCTTGGCCAACTTCACCTTTGTGAGCATCTATAGTGGGGACAGCTCCAGTATATGTGACAGATGGAAGCAGATGACATCTCTGACTCATCCTCTCTCTCAATACCTCTCTCTCCATTTATTAGTGAGGAAATTTTTTTTTTAGAGAGAGAGCTTGTATGTGTGTGCACCTGTGAGTGGAGCAGGAGGGTGGGGCAGATGGAAAGACAGAGAATTATAAGCTCACTCTGCACTGTACAAAGAGCCCAACTTGGGTTCAATCCTATGACCCTGAGATCATAACTTGAGCCAAAATCAAGAGTCAGATGCTCAACCAACTGAGCCACATGGGCACCCCAAGGGAAGTCTTTCTTATTTGTTTTTAAAGGTGTTTATTTATTTATTTATTTATTTATTTATTTATTTATTTATTTGATTTTATTTAATACAGAGAGAGAGAGAGTGCACAAGTAGTGGGAGTGGCAAGCGGAGGAAGAAGGAGAAGGAGGCTCCCTGCTCCACAGGGATTCCAGACGTGGGGTTCAATCCCAAAACACTAGGATCATGACCTGCACTGAAGGCAGATGCCCAACAAACTGAGCCACCCAGGCTCCCTGAAAAATCTTTCTTACAAAGATCTAACAAAATTATCGTTACATCTCTTGAGCTAGAACAAAGACACATGACTACACTATAGCTATAAGGGAGGCTAAGGAAGTGAGTACCTGACATTTTCATGATCTATTATTAACAATGGACTTTGATGGCAAGTAAGAAGTCAAAGGGGACTGTCTAATGCATAGGTAACTAAAAGCGTCTTCTATAGTCATCTGCTAAGGGAAAAAAATGATTGGGCTATTCTTAGATTTTCCATAATACCAGATGCCAACTATAAAAATAATATCAGAATATTTTATAAACTATACATATGCACTTATATATATAAATGTACTTATACATGTATATGTACAAAAAGTACATGAATCATGTCTATTTAATTTAATGAATCTTATATACAATGAACATACTTATAAAAGCACCTAGATTAAGAAATAGGTTATTACTAAGACCCTGAATCCCCTCTTTTACCTACTTGCTCTCCAAATGTAATTATTATCTTGACTCCCAATGTCTATTAATTTTGTCTGTTTTAAAATTTTATATAAATTTAAGAATACAATATATAGTCTGTCATGTTTGTCTTCTGCTCTGTCACTTTTGCACAAATTGAAGTTGGATTTAGCTCATGCTGAGCTGTTCCCTATTGTAATAGTATTACTCAATAAAATCTATCCTTACAGCTTTAACTAGTATCTGACTTTGTCTTTGACAGTGATTAAGAGTATGGAGTGTAGGGATGCCTTGGTGGCTCAGTTGTTTGGGTGGCTGCCTTCCACTCCAGTCATGATTGTAGCATTTCAATCACTGAGTAAGATTTTGAATTAATCCTGTTGCTCTAGGTCAAATGTCTGATATCCCTCAACTTCTCTGTTAAACCATGTCGGGATCCCTGCTTGACAGAGAGCCTACTTCTCCCTCTCTGTCTGCTGCTCTGCCTACTTGTGCTCTATCTGTCTCTCTGTCAAGTAAATAAATAAAATCTAAAAAATCCCATACAAAAAAACAAAAAGAAACATGGAGTGTAGCCAGACTACGGTGCTTCAAATCCCAGCAGACCCACTAGTTGTAGAATCTTCCTGTTATATATCTCAGTTTCCTCATCTCAAAATACAAATAATAAGAGTAGGTTGGTAGACAGGATTTACATGAGCTAATCCACGTTATTAACTGAGACTACAGCCTAGCACATAGTGAAGTTTACATAATGGTTTTGCTAATTACTATCATTGTTCTTCAGCAACATGCTTCTAGAAATTGGTGGAAAATTGGCAAAGAGAGAAACATCTGCATAAACATTTGTAATACCTCAGTCAAAAAGTTTATATAAAAAGAGTCCTTATAGGCATGCCTGGGTGGCTCAGTCAGTTAAGCACCTAACTCTGGGTTTCAGCTCAGGTCATGATCTCAGGGTCTTGAGCTCCTCGTCAGGTGGAGCTCGTCAGGCTTGAGTTCATCGCAGAGTTTGCTTGGGCTTTTCTCTCCCTCTCCCTTTGTCCCTCCCTAGCCTATAAAATAAATAAATCTTCTTAAAAATGAGTCCTTATAAATTTATAAGAAAAGAATGAGGGCACCTGGGTGGCTCAGTTGGTTAAGTGACTGCCTTCAAGTGGGGTTGTGATCCTGGAGTCCTGGAATCCAGCCCTGGATTTGGCTCCCGAGTCTGTTTCTCCCTTTAACCCTCCTCCCATCTCATGCTCACTTTCTCTCTCAAATAAATAAATAAAACCTTAAAAAGAGGAATTAAATGTTCTGATAGAAATGTTTGCAAAAGCAACAGCAGACAATTCGTAAAAGAAACAAAAAATTGTCAATAAATGTATGAAAAGCTCTTTGACCAAAGAAATTCAAACAAACAAAAAAACAACAAAAACCCAACAAAGAGATGTCATTTGTCTCTTATGAGCCCAGGAGAAGTGAAAGAATAAAAGAGAAATTAAAATCTCCAGTATTAGCATGTAGGAAAATGAGCACTCATTCTTGGTCTCTTCAAGTTTCAAAATAGTAAATTTTTTGAGAGAAATTACTGACAGAAAGTTATCTGTCAATAAGTATAAAATGTTTATATTTGTATATATACTAGGGAAATTCCTCTACTAGGGCTATATCATCATAAAGATTGTCAGAAATAGGGAAGATATGTATAAAAACAGTCAAGTTTGCATTGCTTATAAATACAAAAAAAAGGTAATACTATCCATTCATAGAGGTTTGGTTAAATAGATCATATTTCCACATAAGAGAATATTAGAAAGCTATTTACAAATGATGCCATTTTTGTTTAGTGAATAAAATTCATTGACTAGAGAAAATGTCCACAACACAATGATGCATGAAAAAAGCATGTAAAATGTGGCAGTTTTAGCTTCTTGGGAGGATTTCACTGATTTTTTTTAAAAAATCATGTTTTGGGTTTCACGTTATTTGAATTTTTATAAGCATGTATTTTTGTAAACCAAAAAAAAAAGAAAGAAAGAAAACAAACAAAACTGACTTGGTCTTAAGTAGTGGATGAAAAGCAAATACAGAACTTTTAGGACAAAACCAGTGAGATGAAAACAGTGCCAGTAAAAAGCTCACTTGTCCAGCATTATATAGTAGGAACACTGACAATGAATATCCTACTAGAGTTCTGTTAGAAATGTACCTGCGGAACGTTATCTGGTATAAATCAGAGAGGGAGACAAAGCATGAGAGACTGTGGACCTAAGAAACAAACTGAGAGTTTTGGAAGGGAGGGGTGGATGGGTGAGTCTGGTGGTGGGTATTAAGGAGGGCATATATTGCATGGAGCACTGGGTGTGGTGCATAAACAATGAATCTTGGAACACTGAAAAAATAAAATAAAATAATTATTTTTAAAAAAGGAAGAGGGGCTCCTGGGTGGCTTGGTCATTGAGCATCTGCCTTCGGCTCAGGTCATGATCACGGAGTCCCAGGATCAAGCCCCACATTGGGCTCCTTGCTCAGGGAGAAGCCTGCTTCTCCCTCTCTTACTCCCCCTGCTTGTGTTCCCTCTCTAGCTGTGTTTCTCTCTGTCAAATAAATAAATAAAATCTTTAAAAAAAAAAGGAAGAAAAAAGAAATGTACTTGTGGTGGGGCACCTGGGTGGCTCAGTCAATTACGCTTCTGACCCTTGATTTTGGCTCAGGTCATGATCTCCAGGTGGTGACATGGAGACCTATTTCAGTCTCAGTGCTGGGTATGGAGACAGCTTAAGATTCCCCTCTTCCTCTGCACCCCCTTCAAAAAAAAAAAGAAAAAGAAAGAAAGAAAGAAAGGAGAAAGAAGAAAGAAGAAAGAAAGACGGAAGGACGTAAGGAAGGAAACTGTGGCCTTAAGAAAATTTGGAGACATGGCACTAGTCAAAAACATAACCTAGTTATGAACTAAATAAAAGGGAATACAAGAGAAGACTTCCCTCTTGAGCAATGCCACTATTTGTGAGTGATGCCACTGTTGGTTAGAGAGTAACTAGAGCTAAATATAGACTTTATTTATTTATTTTATTTTATTTATTGGTCAGAGTGAGACACAGCCAGGGAGGGAACACAAGCAGGGGGAGTGGGAGAGGGAGAAGCAGGCTCCCTGCTCAGCAGGGAGTCCAATGTGGGGCTCCATCCCAGGATCCTAGGATCATGACCTGAGCTAAAGGCTGATGCTTATCAACTGAGCCATCCAGGCACCCTCTAAATACAGACTTTGAGTGATTATAAAAGAAGATAATTGAGAAGTGAATGAAGAAAACAATGCATTTACTGAATCCTTACAACAATCCTATGAGGTAAGGACAATGATTTTCCCACTTTGTAGATGAGAAAACAAAAGTACAGAGAAAGCAGATACTCTCCCAAGGTCATGCAATTATTTATGAAAACCCTAGCCTGAGGTGTTTAGAATGTATTATAATAATGCTTGTCAAACTTCATCCGTAGCATGTGGAAGAAAAAGAATACTGGCAGCAGAAGTAGTAAGCAGGTGGTTCAGAGGCATATCCAGCTTGTAGATTGCTTTGCTTGGCCAACACAATGGTTGCTGTTTGCTTGTTTATTCTGTTTCTAAAATATGGTAGATATTTTAAAATCCAAAAAGTCCACATAATATTTCAGACCAGCAGTTGTCTTGTATTTTTTTCCCCTTTGTGGAAAAAAAAAATCAGATCTGCCGAGACTCATTTCTGCATTGCAGAATTTGTGAGGTCTGAGTTGAAGCAGTCCCCCTTAGAAGAGGCATGCATTCTCCGCTCAGCCTACCTCACTCCCTTTTGTCACCTGATTGGCCATAATGGAGTTTATAGCATCTGCATCTCTGAACACACAAAAACCATTAAAGAGTACCCTTAATTGTCTATCGTGTTTATTATGGCAATTGGCTGTTTTGTAATCCAGATATGATGGGTGTCAGGTGAAGATGGAAACAATTCCAACTAACCGGTAATACACCTTGTTATTTTCTATACCCAAAGAGAATCCAGCTGTATTAATAAACTGATATTTTACAATGATTTGTTTGGGGAGTGGAGGTTAGGTTTATGTCACACCTCAAAGCAAAATTATAAGAAAGTATCAATGAGGTATCTCTGTTGTCCCTCTGAAGTTCTTCACCAGGGCCTTCATCCCTCAGATCTGGATTTCCATTGATCTACCTTGTTGGTTTTGGCCTCCCAAATCAAACATGCCACAAGGCCAACAGTTTTCACTTTCCCTGTGCTGTACAGCAATTCAGCTCTCTCTTATTCTTTTAACTTCACAATTATAATGCAACTCTGGTAACAAAAGGCTGACCTTAGGATCATCTCTCCATAGATACTGCACAATGATTACAAATAACAAATTATTTATCCCCAGATACAATTTTCCCACTTTTGCACTTGTATTTTAATTCCTCCAAAGTCATGTCTACTCTACATTATTGAGACAGCAGCAGACAGGGGGAAAAAAGAACCATGTTTTATCCCGTGTCTGCTACTTGTTTACTTAGGGATTACTTAAGGTAAGTTGCATACCCATTGGGTTGTCAGACTTTTCATTTGCAAAATGAAGACATAATGAGTGCATTTCCTATCTAACCAGGGTCTTATTCATATCAAATGTACTTTCTAACCTGAAAATATGTAGAAAATAAAAACTGTAATTTTTAAAGCCCATTTTCAAATGTTCTGGAAGTTAGGTTTTTATATAATGAGCATCTTCTCTTGAACTCCTAGCATACATCATGCACTATGCTGGATGTTTTGCAAACACTTTCTATTTTAATCTTCTCTACAACCCTTTGAATTAGCAGTGATATGCATTTTTCCACCTAAAGAAACTTACACTCAGGTGAGTTAAATAAATTGCCAAAGGCCTCTGTCTGAGTCCAAAGCCCATGTTCTTTCGATGACACTGTGGTGTCATTTGCCCATTAATCTGAAACTCTCTGGATGTGTCCAGGGAGGATCACAAAATTACTTGACTTTATAAAAAAATTTTTTTCATACTCATGTACACAGCCTCAAGCTTAAAAACATTAAGCAAACTGAGGATATTTTCTGTCAAGGACTTAGTGTTTAAGTACAGTATTTAGTATAAGTATAGTATTTCTGTAGCAATAAATTCTATTTACTAATAGTCTTAATCTATTCAGTGTTAGCTATCAGTTGATTCTGGCTTCTTGAAAACTAGGAAGCAACCAGAGGAGATTAGGCTCCAGGGGGGTGGAAATAAACTATCACATTTGATTGCTTAAATATGCTGAAACAATTTGTTTTTTTAAGATTCTGTTTATTTGAGAGAGAGAGAGAGAGAGAGAGAAAGACAGAGCGACAGAGACAGTATGAGAAAGGGGAGGGGCAGGGGGAAAAGGAGAAGCAGACTCCCCACTGAGCAAGGAGCCAGACACAAGGACACTGTGGAGCTTGATACCAGGATCCTGGGATCATGACCTGAGCAGAGGCTGGTGCTTAACCACCTGAGCCACAAAGGCATCCCTGGAACAAGACATATTGAAAAAAAAAACCTGATGGAGCTAGTGGATATTGTGAAGGTAGAGCCCCTAGAGACCACCAACACACCAAGCTAATCTTTACTGTTTGTCTGATTTTCATTTTCAAATGGTCTTGAGGTGCCAACACTGTCTCAGTGTACCCTCTTCTCTTTTTTTATGTAGACATTCTTTGTAATGCTCTCTGAGGGTACCATTAGAACTGAACATAGTGATTTACCAAAAAGAACTGAAAAGAGTTCTTGGTTTTTGCAATGTTACAGAAGAAAGTTTCTCAAGAAAAAAAAATAATGCTCATTTCTACTCACTAGGTGAGAACCGAGTTTCCAGTTTGATTGACAATGTTGTGATATCGCAATAAAATTAAGTTTGCATGCTAATAAGATATGTTTCCTATTTCATTCTTCTAGTAATGCTTCTAGGGTTCTCAATTCTATTTTGGCTGAAAGTAATAACAGAGAATTAAATAATAATTTGATTTTGCTCACTCCTCCATCCGTAGCCATCTACTTTGGAAGGCATTTCTCTTTTGGATATAAACAAAATTTCTTTAATCTTAAGAAGCCTGGAGAGGATAATACTTTTGCTCAGCCTGCTGGTGCTGTAAATTTGTAAAAAGTGGCTTAAATTTGGAAAGGCTCCCAAACATGTGCTAATTCGGGAGTTCTAAGGCAGTATAGTCCCGAGGCCTATGAATTTGGCAAGCAGGACGATGGTAGAAGCAGGCCCAGATGGTTTCTTCTGGCCTGCGAATTGTCAGCCATCCGTACTCTACCTTCCTCAGGCCTGAGGCTAGTAGAGAGTCAGAGAAAGGAACAAACACAATCAGTGACAGTGACTTCTAACTTGTTGAAAACAAGAAATTTAGTATTTCACATGGGAGCCTCAAGGACATGGAGAAGCTCGAACTCCTTAGAGGGAAAAATGTCTTACATATGCTGACAATAACAAGAGAAAACCTCAACAGTGATTTCTGAAACAAGAAAGTTAAAAGGGCTGCAGTGTTTTTATTTTCTTTAAAGATAACGATAGTTTAAAAAATATATTGTCACAGGGATCATGGTCTCCTATAGTTATCTAAATGTCAAGGGGAAATAAGGATACCTACTTCCTGAAAATATTAGATTGATCCTTTGTGAAAATTCAGTGACAAAGAACTCTATTATGCCATTTTGTCTAAAGTATAGAGGTGCTGTTGAGTCACAACTGTACCATAGTCTATTAATAACTACCTTTTTTTAATACAGAGAAACAAGGAATTATTACCTACTGTGGCAATCAATTAACTATGGGGAAGAAAAACAACAGATTCAGTCATTTTGTTCTTATTCTCTTTTTAGAACACCTCACATATATTAATACAGGGTATGACTATAAAAGAGTAAGACTAGTGTTTAAATAGACACACAAGCCTTATTGCATTTCAGTGACTTGTGTCCTCTTCAAATTACTATCATCTTGGCTGTGTACTTGATAACTATCAGTTCCAAATTGTCCAGGAAAGATAATCCAGATGTCCCCAAATATTATTATTCTTAATAAAGGTGATACATGCTAGGTAGAAAGCAACATTTCTTAATCTGAATAATTTTAAGACCTTTTGTAGGTATTTATACGTCAGGAGACACACTTAGTTGAATCATATGTTGTGATTTGGAGTTCAGCAAATATGTTTGCAGGAAACATGTAGTTATCCTAGCAATGTGTGGACTTTTTCTGGCAAATGCCACCAGAATCAGCTTATGAGTCACACAAGGAAATCACTGTTATTACTTTATCTCACTGTGAGATATATTCCTACGGCTGAGCATAAAGGCATTTCAGCAACCCATTTTCTTTTCACAAGGTTCATAAGCTAATTTCTGAGTCCAGTGCTTCCATGTTAAACTGACATACTTAAATGTTGAAAAGAGCATGATTCTCATTCTTAGAGGTTTCCTTACTAAAGTGTTTGAAATTGTTGAATTCTGAGGACAGTTTATAATGAGGAGTAGTATTACATTATTACATAGCATATTGCATTAAATGCATTGGAAGCGTTTGTCCTGGGGATTTAGAATACCCTCATCACTTTCACATTTAACTTTTCTATGGACTGATGCATTAACCTACAGATAATTGAGTGATCTATTTGTGCCTAATACTGTGGTAGGTGCAGCCAATTAGTTTGCAAAAAGGTACTATCAGCTCCAATTTTAAAAATGGAAAATAGATGAACTCAGAAATTAAATCATTAGCCTAGGCTCACATGATGTCACACTCGTAGTCCCAGCAGAGAAAGCCAGCTTTCTTAATCTCGACACAGTGATCTTCCAAGAATAACTCTTTTTCTTTCTCTTTCTTGCTCTAAGTGCATGTGTGTGCACTTGTGTGGATGAACCCCACCACACACACTCTTTGTAGCCTTCTTTTCTAAAATATTTAAAACCATGACAGTAGATGATTTTTGCACTGACTATGTTGTTTCTACTTAGGGGTGATTTGAGTGAGGTAGGGGGGTGGGAAATGTGGGGAGGGAAAGTGAAAGTATAGTATGACTTATGCTAGGCCTGGTTAAAGAAAATTTTAAAAGACTGCAAATCCACAAATACCATTCATTATTGGGCTTACCTACTTGAACAAATAGGAGAAGTCTCTCGTACCTGAGCTGAGACACGAAGATAGTGATCCACAGAAAGAAGATATTAACTAATCAGGAGAGAAAATGGAAAAGGCCAGACTCTAAGAACATTAAGTTTATATTTTGCTTACCTATGGCTTACAGACACCCTGATGTATCTCATACTTACACTATGAATTCCTGGTTGAGTAAAGTATCAGTTATGTATCAGCGAGGAAAGGTAGGGAAAATGGTTGGGGTAAAAGCTACAGCCCCATAATATCAGCCTAATGAAAAAAACCCAAATAAATATGAGGACATGGGTGACAGAATTATGAAATTTTCTGATAAAATGTCAAAGGCAATTTTTCATACCTCTTCCAGTCCACAGTTTTCCTTATCATTGTGATGCATGGGTCCCCCCAAAAATGTTTATATATTTGGGGTAAATGATCATAATGAACATTTACCAGCTGAATTTATTGTTCCTTATGTGCAGATAGGCACCATGTTGTTTATTCTATCAACTTACTCTCACAGCAGTCTTCTGAGATAGGTGCTGCTACTATCTCTGCTCTACAGATAAGAAAATTTAAGCTCAAGGAGTTTAAGCAATATGTCCTTATCACACTATAAAATATTGATGTAGTCCGAATCAAAGCTCCTAATTAGGTTGGTCTGACTCCATTTGGTCTTCATAATGGTCCTGTAGGGAAAGTGGGCAGAAAAATGAAGTCTCCTGGTAGGTTTTTCATTCACTCTTTCATTAAAGAATTATATGACCTATAGTCAGGTCACCGTATGCATGGAGATTACAGTGGCAAACAAAACAGACCTGGTTACTATTCTCATGAAGCTCACCATTATTTGGGAAATAGAATTATAAACAAAATTTCCTCCCAGCATAGAAAACATCTCTGCAAAAGTAGCAAAGAAAATAATTTTATTACTGAATAAGCAGTAAATAAGGATGCAATAGGCATTATAGGCAATCTGCTAAAGAGATTGCAGAGACAGCAAGAAATATCACTCTTTTACATAGCTAAATAGATACAAGACATTAAATTCATGTTCTTAAAGTAAAATGGCTAATATTCTGCTCTCTTTAGGACTGAAGGTAGGTTTTGTCCTTTGGAGTCATGTGGCAACTGAATTTAGGTGTATGTCCTGCTAGGACACTGGGAGAACAGGCATTATATTCTTCGATGATTACATTTCAATAAGATGACTCTCAGGTTCTTGAGGACAAATTCCTGAGTTGTGAGACTGGAAAGAATTTTGTTTAGTCCTTAAAGAGATTTACACATATATGAAGAGGACAGGGAAAGAAATGCTGAAAGAAAAGGAGGAAGGGGATTTCTTCCTCTTTTTTCAAAAGGAAGAATTTTTAAGTCACATATTTGAATTTGTATTTGTACTTATACCATTAAATGGGGAAAGATGATTATACTTATAATAATTGTACATTTTGATAAGTTCTATGAAACCAGCATTCTATAAGAATAACAATGAGGGGATTGATCTAGTGTAGGAACTGCTCCCTAATGAAAGTTCTTTTTAAGATGCATAAAGAAGATGTTGTCCATATATACAATGGAATATTACTCAGCCATCAGAAAGGATGAATACCCAACTTTTGCATCACCATGGATAGGGCTGGAGAAAGATTATACTAGTGAAATAAGTCAAGAAGAGAGACAATTATCATATGGTTTCACTTACTTGTGGGACATAAAGAATAGCATGGAGGACATTAGGAGAAGGAAGGGAAAAATGAAGGGGGTGGAAATAAGAGGGGGAAATGACCATGAGAGACTGTGGACTCCGAGAAGCAAACAGGATTTCAGAAGGGAGAGGGTGGGGGCATGAGTTAGCCCAGTGATGGATATTAAGGAGGGTAGGGATTGCATGGACCACTGGGTGTTATATGTAAACCATGAATCTTGGAACACTATGTCAAAAACTAATGACGTACTGTATGGTGACTAATATAAAATAATAAAAAATAATGAAAATAATTTTTTAAAAAGATGCATCTTGAGCAATGAGCAGGAATTAGTTTCTTAATGAACAGGAAGAAAAGTATTCCAGAAAAAGGCAATAATATGTGTGAAAGCTCTGAGATGGGAGAGAGTTCTTTGTCTTCAAATAGCTAAGGGAAGGCTATTGCTAGAGCAGAATGAAGGAGACAGCAAGTGACGTGAGGACTACATATACTGCTAGAGTTATAGCATCTCTTAACCAAGGGACACGTGAAAACAAGGGAAACTGTCCTCCGAGACTGAAGTTTTAAACACATAAACAATGAGAGTAGAAAGCTGTTCATGCTACTGAAAGAAGGAAATGACTCTCAGATTTGCAGGCCTTGAAAGCGACATGACTACAGTTAGTATCATATTTAAAGGAAGAAATTGAGAGGTATCTGAGTGGCTCAGTCAGTTGAGCATCCTACTCTTGATCTTGGCTTGGGTCTTGATCTCAGGATCATGAGTTCAAGCCCCATGTTGGGCTCCATGTGGGGTGTGGAGTCTACTTTAAAAAATAAAGGAAGGAAGAATTGTGCACTTAAAATTTTGTCAAGAGGATAGATTGTGTGTGAAGTGTTCTTATCACAATAAATAATAAATAAAAAGAAATACAGGAGGCAATGCTGAATCATATCAAATTGAATTGCTTAAGACTAGTGCTCAAGAGAAGCTCTTATAAACAACCAGAAAAAAAAAACACATATGCACAGAGCAGCAGAGAAAAGAAAGATAGCATATTTTTCATTAGAAAAAATGCAGCAGAAAGATAGTAGGGCAATTTTTTCAAAATGCCAAAAGAAAAAAATAAAGCAATCAGACTGGACTTCTATAACCCAATGGAAATATCTTTTCACAGAATGGGCAAAATAAAGACTTTTTGAGAAACAAAAAGATGAAACAATCACCAACAGACCATTAATACAAGAAATGTTAGAAGAAGGTCTTAGGGCAGAAGGAAACAGATTCCAGATGGAAACATGCATCTACAGAAAAGAAATAAAGAGCACTGGAAATAGTAACTACATTGGGCAAACATACACTGTTATTTTGTTACTATTTGAATCTCTTTATAATACAACAGGCTTTAATAAAAAAATAAAATTAGGAAAGATGACCAGTAAAATATAACAAAAACATCACTAAGACAAACAAAGATAATCTCAAACAAGCAGAATGAGAAGTGCCCTGGCCCAAAGATAAAATATTTTGTCCCTGTGACAAGTCCATCCTTATTATAAGAGTGTAGTTAACTAGCCCAATAAACTCTTCTTATCCTAAGTTCAGATTCATCAATTAAAATTTGGACAGTATTTAGGTATTCCATATAGGGGAGAAAACAAGATGGTGAGAGAGGCAAAGTCCTACTCCACATGATAGTTCTATTTCTTAATATCAAATTGCTAAATGTTGAGTTAAGCTTAAAATGAGCTTGTTCTGTTGAAAATTCTTTCTTAGTGAAAACTTAAAGTCCTCCATAAATGCCTATTTGGGCAGCTCTGGCCTTCCTCTTCATTGCTATTCAGTTTTCTATGGAAACTTCTATAGGCCCATTATTCATCATAGGTCTGTTCACTTATTTTTCTTCACTCATAGGGTTTCAGTTATAGATTTGATTCATCTTCTTTCTCTATCTTGTTTGCCATTTATTTTGTCATATAGATCCTTCTCCCCCAGCTGCCTATAAAACTACTCATTGCCATCTTTACCCCATATCTAATCATTGCTCAAAATATAGATGATATAAAAGAATTGTTCTAAAAATATTTAGAGAGTAAGACGAGTTCTTACTAGTTTTGTTTTCTCTTTTTCCTATCGCCTGACCACCATTGCTAACTAAAGTGCAAAGGGTTAAGGGATACCTAGTTCCCTGATGAACTCTTGTTGACTTATGGTCTCAGAAAGTGACATCTTCCTTGACTCCCTTTTAAAACAAAAGTTTTGCCTCAGTCGTGTTACACATAGTGTGATAGGCAACTGTTTACGTACTATAGTTAGGCTTCTTAGTTTCAAACTCAGAGACTAATTTTGGCTTTTGGTCAAGTTACTTGTGTGATAATACTTTCTTTCCAAATGGCAAGAAGGTAAAGCACTCCCATGATTTGTAATTTTCCACTGATTAACATTGGAAATTGTATTTTATATGGGTTGTGGCATAGAAAAGGATAACCTTCAAGATCTGGCTAATTATTCTTTGAACTGTAGAGGAGGGAACACTTTTTTCCTACTTGTTAAGGTTCATGGTTGGGACTTGCAAATTAAACTTATAAAAGATTAATAGGGGAAAAGCATACAAATTATATTTTACATGCACTGGAGATCCACATACACATAAAAATAAAAAGATCAAAAGAAATGGTTAGAGTTCAGGGTTGACATACCATTTTAATAAAGGGCAATAAATTGTGAAAAAATGACTAGATAAAGAAAAGGGAATTTGGGCTTACTAGGGGTTGTAACTATTGGAAGGTAAATATATGAGGAAAATGTTCATTTGGAGTTATTTAGTAAGACTTGTTCATGCAAGCTCATCTCCATGCTATCGCTATCTCTGGCATTAAGAGATGGTCTCCTCAGGGCACCTGGGTGGCTCAGTAAGCCAAGCATCTGCCTTCATCTCAGGTCATAATCTCAGGGTCCTGGGATCAAGTCTCGCATCTGGCTCTGGGCTCAGTGATGAGCCTGGTTCTCCCTCTGCTTGTGCTCTCTCTCTCTCTCTCTCTCTCTCTCTCTCATTCTCTCTGACAAATAAGTAAATAAATAAATCTTAAAAAATAAATAAAGAGTTGGTCTCCTCTTCTTCGTCTGGAAGAGGGCAACATGTTCACGAAGGAAATTTATGCCCTGCTTTTAGATAGATGGGGGAGTGCAGACCTGTGTCTGTTTTTTTCTCAGTTGTCTTCAGTTCAAAGCAATCCTTATGCCAAAGTGACATATTTTGAGGTGTTATATTCTGGAGCAGCAAATAATTTTTGAATGCTAGCTATATGCCAGGCTACAGGCACTAGACTTTATAGAGCTTTCTTTTTAGTTGGAGAGACAGAATATAAATAAACAGAAAATGCATGTGATATTGGAAAAATAACACACAGTACAGGGATCAAGAGTGATGGAATGGGAATACTAATATATGTGATTTCTAGTGAGTTAACTGTAAGTCCAACTTTTCTTTTTTTTCCACTGAAAAGAACACATCATAGTACAAGCTTGAATGCCATTACCATTGGGATCATCTTTTTCTTGTCCTGGAGTTTTAAGAGGAATTAAGTCTGATGTGCTGATTTGAATAATACCAAGGTTGTTTTACCTTACCTCAAAATGTAAAGCTTTTGGAAACTTTAGATTAACATAATTAGTAATAAATGTGAACATGAAGCACAACTGATTGCAATATTTTGGGTCCCAAGTATCTGATCTTAAATTTCTGGAGACCATCAGTGTTCCATATCCACATTGAAGATCTCTACCTCATCCTTACCCAAATTATCACCCATTAGACCTTCTATTCCATACAGGTTTATAAAGGGATCCCCGTTGTTCTTTGCAGAGTTACAAAGCAGAGATGATTAATACTAGCTCAAGGAATGATCCATTCTTTCCTGGCTCAGATTACAAATTACTCTTCCTCTTGTTCTCATAGAAGAAGCTACCCCTTATGTATTCAGGGGAATGATGTTCTGAAAATTATTAATAATAATTCACCTGAACAAAAATAAAATGCCACCATCATCATCTTCAACAGCAACAGCAAAATATTAACCTAAGGTAACAATACAGATTTTAATATGGGAGATTAATGGACTTGTTGAAAGTCATACAAGTTAGTGACAAAGGTAGCAATTGAACATAAAGTTCCTCATTTTAAAAGATCATGATGAATTTTAAAATAGAACTGGAAGTAACTTTAAAAAGGGTAAGAAAGGAAAACAAAAGAATTTTTCCTTTGGAAAGTTCCAGCACATAATAGAGTCCTCTCAGTATGTGGACATATAACAGTGAGTATGGGACAATGGAATTAAGTAAAGTTGAAAAATTCTGCTAGTCCAGGTATCACTTTATAAGTGGGAAAGAGTGTTATTTTCAGCCTGACACAAGATGCTTCAAATCCTCAAATCCTCAGTCACATCTGATCCAGCTAAAGGCCCAGCCAAGGTCTTTGTTTTACCCAGATAAGGTGTCACCGTGGAAGCTTCACATAAAACTCTATAGAATCTAATAACCAGTTTCCTCATGAAAGGAGAAAATAACATTACTGACACAGGAATATGAAATTAATTGGATCTATATTTCATTTCAGATCTCCAAATCATTGCTGATAAAGGAGTCTTTAATCTTCAATATAGGAGGACTCTGTATTCCAAGCACAATTGAAATCTATCCACCAAAACTAGCTCTTTGAAAAATGCAGTCTTCATAACCTTACCAGCATTCAGGGGAATAGTTTCTTACCACCTGCATTATCAGTTCTGTCCCTTTTATTAGAGAATCTGTCAAAAATGCAGTCTTGTAAAATGGTTATGATTTTAATCTCTCTGGTGATTGGAAAAGGAACACAAATGGTTTTGATTACAGGCAGAAATGTTTGCTGAAAGTCATCACAGTTTTTGCTTCTCATCCTCTTAAATAAATTAATAACATTTGGTGAGAAAACACCCTAAGGTCTCAATATTATTTCTATAACACCAAGGTAGTCTCAAATAATGAACATGCTCTGGAATCGTCACTTTTTTCTAATTGCTAAAAAAATGTATAAATGTCAGATAATCTTGTCCTCTGAAAGACGTACTTTAAGAAATAAAATAAAAGACATACTATCCCCCAGTCAACATGTAAGTATATTTATGTGTGCATATGTAAAATATATACTATACATACAACAGGATTTGAGTATATGCACATCAAATGGATTCCCACAGTTGAGCATGTTTCTGTATTATTCCCCCATAATAACAAGAGAAGAAAGCATCTGGGGAGCTCAAGGGCATCATAACAGATAGGAAAACTATATCAGTACAAAGCACGTAATACTACATGAAAAAGTGCCATGCCTGCATGGGCTGGATATTATTCACAGAGAGAGATTGTTTCTTATGAATCCTATTTTTCTTTCTGTTTCTGAAAAAGAAGAATGAAAGATGATTAGAGAATGAAGATACATGCTCTATAAATATTTTAATATTTTGGATCTTAGATATATGCTGGTATACAGATACACACAGAGAGACACACGCTCACACATGTATGTGCATGCATGCACCAGGTTCACTGAAATTGTAAAGGCTGTAGGATGTGGGCAGGTATTTTTTTCTGACCTTTCTCCAACTCACAATCTGTGCTCTGCAATAGGTCTGTTCCATCCAGATGGAAGTCTCTCTCAAAAGCCTTCTACAAGTTAATTACCGGGATTATTGACCATATAAAAGAGAAAAGGGAAAGGCTTGTTAGTTTAATGTGGTGAAATGGGGGAAAAAAGATGGATGAGAGGTGGGGAATGAACCACTATTTCGAAGCAATCAGATCCCACTGCCCTCTTTGGCACATCAGTGTCAACAATACTTTCTCTGGGTATACTAGACCCTCCTTGATACTAAGGAACCAGGTGTATTTAATGAGGTTCATTAACATACTCAGCATGCATCTGTAGACATGTGAAGTATCTAGATTATTTCACATCAGTACTAGATTTTTATGCTTGTCAGGCTTAAGAGTCAACTATTTTTGCAGATTTTCTATTGTTCTTGATTTGTTTGTTTAAGGTATCTCTCTTTTGTCTGAGTTTTGCTTTGGTTGATTTTCTATACTTAATCCTATATTTCCTTAAACTCTGCTCCCTTTCTTCATCTGTTTCCTAAAAGGCTGACATACCTAATACTCCTTTTTCTTGTCCTGGAGTTTTAAGAGGAATTAAGTCTGATGTGCTGATTTGAATAATAACATCCTCTATGTCATCCCCAGAAGTTTTCTTACTACCTGTAATGTTAATGCCATGTGACTTTTCAGAGAATTATATATGCACAAAAAATTAAAAAATACATAAGCTCTTTTGAGTTTCTATTTATTGTAAATAATTATGTTTTGTTGTTGATCTTAAGAATCAGGTGGGGATGTCTGGGTGGCTCAGTTGATTAAGCATTCAACTCTTGATTTTGGGTCAGGTCATGATCTCATGGACATGGGATTGAGCCCCACATTGGGTTCCCCCCTCAGCTGGGAGTCTGCTGGAGAGTCTCTCTCTCTCCCCTACTGCCTCTCCTCCTGTTCATGCTATCTTTCTCTCTCTCAAATAAATGAAGAAATCATTTTTTTAAAAAGAATTAGGTGGAATAACTACTCTCTCTACCGTACTTACTAATAATTAGATCTGTTATTTAGCATATTGAATTGTATTTATCAATCATAGAAAAGGAGCCTGGCAAATCAGTTTTGCTCATTCTGAATAGTCTAGAAGTGATGATCAGGGAAGCAGTTGAGCATGAGAAGCTGCATCTGAGTATTTTGAAAATGTGATCACCATTAGCTTTCTAACTTTCTCTAGCCAGAAAATTTTGTACCCTAACTAAGGCATTCTGAAATGGCCTTTACCTACTCTGTAATTTTTGAAACAGAATTTCTATACCCTTACCTCAACTATATTTGCTAAGCAAAATAATCCTTCTTACTCCATATGTATATGGTTTGTATATGAAAACAAAGCACAGGAAACACCCCTAAATGTTAAAGTGACTTCAAATTTCTTATATTTGTTTTTATTTTGGAGGGTGAAGTAGGAAGCCAGAGGGCTAGGGAAGTGATTTTAGGTGGAGTATAACTTTTTAAAACAAGCTTTGTATAAGGATAAAAATAAAGAAAGAAGACAGACTGAGGAGATGAGACACACACTGTGTCAGAATATGAGAGGAAATAGACATACAGTGGAGTAAAGAATAAAGGAGAAAAAGAGCTGGGACATGAGGAAATGGGATACTGAGGGGGGCATTACAGCAGAAGTAGGGAGGCACAGAGAGCAATTATATTTTCAATCAATACTATTTTCTTTGCTTCTTGGATTCTGTGGAATAATTATCTATAATTTACTGTGCATGTTTGTGTTCAAATTTGATACTCAGAAATATAAGGCTCTGATCTCTAGCATTTTGAATTCCAACAGCATAAAACACCAACACAAGATAATGTACTATGATGAAAGCAGCTTTGCTTAGGCAATTCAGTCACAATGTGGGCAAAACTGGTAGCTTGAGAGGGAAGATGCAAAGTTGAATTTGGGAACAGAGTTTATTTCAGGTGGTGACAGTATTTCCAAAGAGCGATATCCCAGCAATAGTAGAAAGCCAGTGTGTGGAGTGCTGCTGGGAGTATGTGGCTGGTGAATAAAATTGAGGGTCATCAGCAGAGACTGGACAATCAAAACAGAGGAAATTAGTGCAAATAAAAACATACCCTGTGAGAATTCTGGGAATTATAGGCCTGGAGGAGAAAGTAGAGCCATCAAAGAGAGACAGAAAGAACAATCAAATGACATTTTAAACATCAACTCTTTGGCTGGTACTGAGCTACATGCTGGGGATACAAAGATGACTCAAATATGGTCTCTGCCCTTAAGCTCACAGTTTAGTTCCAGAAAACAGATAACTTTTGGTAACTCTGGTAATTACTTGCAGTGAAGGGACAGAATGGATATAGAGAATCAATGAACTATGAGGAAAAGATATTAAAAACATATACTCATAGAACACCTGATGCATCATTAGCAATGGCTAAAGGCTCTGCATAATTGTTTATTAAATCTCCACAAGTACATTACACTAATATGATATATCATTATACTATATTATAATATATTATTATACTAATATGATGTTCATTTTACAGATGGGAAGACTGAGGCTCAGAGAACTTTAGCAACTTGAGCGAGATTTCACAGAGTTGAATTAGCAGAGCTGGCAGGCAGTCTGGCCCCAGAAGATTTAAGCATACCCACCACACTTTAGAGGAAAAAAATAGAGTTTGAGTTATTTGGCTTACTATAAAGGAATATGTTAGAAATTTGTCAGGTATTCAAGGTTAGAAAAGACATTCTAGACAAAGAGAAAAGCTTAGACACAGAGCCATGGCATAGCGTGGCATATTCGCTAAGTAAGTCAGTACAACCTGGCTATTAATACAGCATCCTGGCTTGGAACCCAGCCTTGATGGGTTTCTGAGAAAAAACTTTCAGCTGTTGCGTGGTTTACAGTTTTATTAAATTATGAAAATTATTTTTTATTTAGTTGGTACCTCCATTGGTCTCACTTCTAACTAAATGCTATATGAAAATCTACTTCTCAATCCCAGGTGTTCTAGAAAATTTTATAAAAATAAAATAAAAGTAGGGCACCTGGGTGGCTCAGTGGGTTAAAACCTCTGCCTTCAGCTCAGGTCATGATCTCAGGGTCCTGGGTTCGAGCCCTGCATCGGGCTCCCTCTCTCACTCCCCCTGCTTGTGTTTCCTCTCTATCTGTGTTTCTCTCTGTCAAATAAATAAATAAATAAAATCTTTTAAAAAAAAAGCCTAAATAATCGACAGCAGTTTTGTTTACTTTCATTTATAAATCACATGTCCAAGCCCTAAACCACTGCCAAACCTCGTGGGCTCTGCCACAACACAGACAAGAATTTTTTCTTGTTTTAATTCAACATGAAGTTGGTGTTTCTGCCTTCTCTCATAACCTTAATATGCTGATTATGACTCCCAACTTCCCTTCTTGAAACATCATTTTCTGTCTTCCCCCACTAGCCTTGTCATCTCCTCCTCTTTGCTGTGCATATTTGTTCAATTTTGTTTTGTCAAGTAATTCTTCCAAATGTCTGAGTTCTTTCTCAATAACAACCAAGAACACCAACACCTTAAGGCAGAAAACACAAAACTGGGAAGTCGCTTTCTATGATGATGTGTGACAGAGCAATGATTACATTTCATTTATAGGGCTGGTCCAGAGATTAGGTTGGAGATTGCCTGTTGTCCCAAAATTTAAGTCCTGAAATATTGTAGGAGTATTTTACCTGAATTTATTTTTTTCCTTTTTTAAATTTAATTTTATTATTCAGTGTGCCAAAATTCATTGTTTATGTACCACATCCAGTGCTCCATGCAATATGTGCCCGCCTTAATACCCACCACCAGACTCACCCATCCCCCACCAAAACCTTCAGTTTGTTTCTCGGAGTCCACAGTCTCTCATGGCTTGTCTCCCCCTGGGATTTCCCCCAATTCACTTTTCCTTTCTTTCTCCTAATGTCCTCCAAGTTATTCTTTATGTTCCATAAGTAAGTGAAACCATATGATTATTGACTTACTTTGCTTGACTTATTTCACTCAGCATAACCTCCTCCAGTCCAGTCCATGTTCTTACAAAAGTTGTGAATTTCTGTTTAATCTTTTTTTTTCCATAGAGAAAGCTGTAGAATGAAACTGTCTTGCTGCATCTTTAAGATTTTTCCTCCTTTTTCTGCTTTTTTCAACAAATTGAATTAGAGACCAATTATTGTGTTTAACTATGAAAAAACACCCCTTTATAGTAGTGACAATTGTCAAGACATGAGAGGATAGACTTTGAGAATATTTATAATACTTCAAAACAACTCATATGCTAATGATGCAAATGCCTTAGGGCCAGTTGAGAACCTTATGCATAGATTCTAAAAGGATTAAGAGAAGCAATTGATTTAGTAACAAGGCTAAGTGAAATGGGAATTTTTCTTAAGGGAACTGTTTTTAGAAAGTGTATTCAATCTAGTCCCAGTTTCAAGTTTCCTTTTGAATCTTTTACTTGTTGACTTTTAAAAATTTAGAATAAAACACCTGTGCCCCAACATTTAATGTGCATTTTCCTTATGCTCTATATGTTTGAGTTCATGAGAAACACTGTTTCTTTTTTTTTTTATTGTCACTTAATTTTTTTTTCCAGTGTTCCAAGATTCATTCCCCATTCCCCACACCCAGTGCTCCACGCTTTAGGTGTCCCCAGTACCCACCACCAGACTCTCCCATCCCTCTACCCCCCTCCCTCCAAGTCCCTCAGTTTGTTTCTGTGTCCAAAGTCTCTGTTGTTTCATTTCTCTCCCTGGATTACCCTACTTCCCATTTACTTTCTTTCTCCCACTGTCCTCCAGGTTACCCCTCATGCACCGCAAGTAAGTGAAATCATGTGATACTTGACTTTCTCTTCTTGACTTATTTCACTCAGCATAATCTCTTCCTGTCCAGTCCATGTTGCTACCAAAGTTGGATATTCATCCTTTCTGATGGAGGCATAGTATTCCATTGTATATATGTATCACATTTTCTTTATCCATTCATCTGTTGATGGGCACTTTGGCTCTTTCCATAGTGTGGCGATTGTGGCCATTGCTGCAATGAACATTGGTGTACATATGGCCCTTCTTTTCACTACATCTGTATCTTTGGGGTAAATGCCCAGTAGTGCAATTGCAAGGTCATAGGGTAGCTCTATTTTTAATTTTTTAAGGAATCTCCACACTGTTTTCCAAAGCGGCTGCACCAGTTTACATTCCCACCAACAGTGTAAGAGGGTTCCCCTTTCTCTGCAGCCTCTCCACCACTTGTTGTTTCCTGTCTTGTTAATTTTGGCCATTCTGACTAGTGTAAAGTGGTATCTCAGTGTGGTTTTGATTTGAATTTCCTTGATAGCTAGTGACGCTGAACATTTTTTCATGTGTCTGTTAGCTGTTTGTATATCTTCTATGGAGAAGTGCCTCTTCATGTCTCTTGCCCATTTTTTGATGTGTTCATCTTCTTTTTGGGTGTTGAGTTTGAGTATTTCTTCAAAGATCTTGGATACCAGCCCTTTGTCTGTAGTGTCATTTGCAAATATCTTCTCCCATTCTGTGGGTTGCCTCTTTGTTTTGTTGACTGTTTCCTTTGCTGTACAGAAGCTTTTTATTTTAATGAAGTCCCAGAAGTTCATTTTCGCTTTTGTCTCCTTTGCATTTGGAGACGTGTCTTGAAAGAAGTTGCTGTGGCCGATGTCAAAGAGGTTACTGCCTATGTTCTCTTCCAGGATTTTGATGGATTCCTGCCTCACGTTGAGGTCTTTAGAAACACTGTTTCTATTCTCAAGAAGGCCACAGTCTCATGGGAGGAATATCACATCATCTTATAACTGCCTGCTTATTTGTTATTAAAGAATAATAGGATGCAGGATGTTATTATAGGGCACAGAAGGACCAAGCTCCCTCTAGGCATCCTGAAAGAAGTGATTTCCTTTTTAAAAAATTAAGTTTTTATTTATTTGAGAAAAAGAGAGAGAGAAAGAGGGGGGGCACGCTTGGGTGGCTCAGTGGGTTAAAGCCTTTACCTACGGCTCAGGTCATGATCTCAGGGTCCTGGGATCGAGGCCCACATCAGGCTTTCTGCTCAGCAGGCAGCCTGCTTCCTCCACTCTCTCTGCCCGCCTCTCTGCCTGCCTGTGATCTCTCTCTGTGTGAAATAAATAAATAAAATCCTAAAAAAAAAAAAAAGAAAGAGAGGGAGAGCACATGAGGACACCAGTGGAGGGGAGAGGCAGAGGG
>PITA01016820.1:24303-45352 GCA_004023965.1 Spilogale gracilis
CACTTAACTGACAGAGCCACCCAGGTGCCTGTGATTTCTCTTTTTAAAATAAGGATTTATTTATTTATTTGAGAGAGAGAGAGAGAGAGAGAGAGAGAGAGAGAGAGAGCGCATGGGGAGATGGGCAGATGGAGAGGGAGAGAGATAATCTCAAGCAGACTCCCTGCTAAGTATGGAGCCTAATGTAGGGCTTGATCTCACAACCCTGAGATCATGACCTGAACCGAAATCAAGAGTTAGACCCATAACTGACCGAGTTACCCAGACAACCTTGGAAGAAGTGATTTCTAAGGAAAAATTTAAAAACAACTCTGGGAGTACCTCAGTAGCTCAGTCAGTTAAGCTCTGCCTTTAGTTCAGGTTATGAACTCAGGGTCCTGGGATCAAGCTCTGAATCAGACTCCCTGCCAGTGGGGACCCTGTTTCTCCCTATCCCTCTGCCCCTCCCCCTGCTCATGCCCTTGCTCTCTATCTCTTTCAAATAAATAAATAAATCTTAAAAAATAAGAAAAATAACCAGGAAAACTCTGGTTTAACCAAAGAAAGAAAAGTATAGGGCAGTGGTTAAAAGTACATGTTTTGGGGGAAGGTAGAGAGGATCTTAGTTAATATGTCCTTTCATAAAAAGTAAAAGAACACTTGGAAATGGTCAAAATCAACTTTTTCAAAACTCTGGAAACTAATCAAATGCAAAAATGCAAGGAGCATTAAAAAAACCTGATGAATTAATAAGAACATCAGAATTTGTGGTTTTTAACTTAATCTACATCCATCCATCCTCTTCTTTCTAGTTCTACAATAACATTGAGAATTAGTAGCTTCACAAATATGATAGCTGTAAGAACCAGCAGGCTTGCATCCACTAGAGGAAATAGATAAGATTTGGAGTTTTTAAAAAAGTCTAATCTCCAGACCATAACTACTTGACCTGACAGGCAACTCCCTGGAAAAACCCCATTCACCAGGTGTTATTATTTAACTTGACCTTCCAACTTCAGCTCAATCCACAGGAAAAATTTTATCCTGAGACAACTATTTACTATTTTAGCTGCCTAAGATGTAAATGCCAGTGGAGCAAACAAGAAGCTGGCTAAAAACTTAAAAATAAGATCTGGGGAAGAGATGTCTATAGGAAGCTTTAAAAAGCTCTGGCACACTAATGGGGATTTAGAAGGTTAAGTGCATATGCAGGGAGTTGCAGATGCCCATGAAAGAATTAAGAAGGCCCTGATCTAGGACACCATTAAAATTCTAGAGAAGGACACAGGTAGTAACCTCTTTGACATTGGTCTTAGCAACTTCTTACTAGATATGTCTCCTGACAAGGGAAACAAAAGCAAAAATAAACCATTAGGATTTCAACAAAATAAAAAGTTTCTGCACAGCAAAGCAAGCAATCAACAAAACTAAAACCCAACTTCCAGAATGGGAGAAGATATTTGTAAATTACATAAACAATAAAACGTAGTATCCAAAATATATATAGGTAGTATCCAAAATATATTAAGGGCTTACCAAACTCAACACCAAAAAACAAATAATCCAGTTAAAACATGGGCAGAAGACATGAACAGACATTTTTTCCAAGTAGACAAAAAGGATGGAAAATAGACTTATGAAAACATACTCAACATCACTCATCATCGGGGAAATACAATTCAAAATTACAGTGAGATATCACCTCATGCCAGTCAGAATGGCTTAAATTAAGAATACAGAAAGCAACAGGGATTGGTGAGGATGTGAAGAAAGGGAAACCTCTTGCACTTTGGTGGGAATGCAAATTGGTACAACCACTCTGGAAAAAGGTATGGCTGTTCCTCAAAGATTTAAAAATAGAACTACCTATAATCCAGCAATTGCCCTTCTAGGTAAACACCTGGTATTTTTATCCCAAAAAGGATAAAAAAAAATACTGATTTGAAGGGATATATGCACCCTGATATTTATAGCATCATTATCAACAATAGTCCAATCATGGAAACAGCCCAAATATCCACAAACTAATGAATGGATAAATAAATGTGTGTGTGTGTGTGTGTGTGTGTGTGTGTGTGTGTGTGTGTGTGTTTGTGTGTGTAATATTGCTCACCCATGAAAAAGAATAAAAATTTGTCATTTGCGCTGACATAGATGAGGCTAGAGAGTATTAGGCTAAGCCAAATAATAATTAGAAAAAGATAAATACCATACAATTTCACTCATATGTGGAATTTAAGAAACAAAAACAGGTGAATATGGATGGTGGAGAAGAGAGGCAAACCAAGAAACAGAATCTTAACTATAGAGAACTGATGATTACTGGAGGAGAGCTGGGCAGGGGAATGAGTTAAATAGATGTGTATTGAGGAGGGCCCTTGTTGTGATGAACACCGAGTGTTGTATGTAAGTGATGAATCACTAAAATATACTCTTAAAACTAATGTTGTATGTTAACTAATTGGAATTTAAATAAAACTTGGAGCATCTAAAGAAAAGGAAAGAAAAAGAGAAAGAAGGCACTCATCTCCTATCTGGGCTCACCCTGAGGCTCTGAACAGTTAGAAAATGAAGGCAAAACAACAACTGTGTGAGTGTTGAAAGCATGCTTCAATATATAAACACAGAGCCCCTCAGAAAAAGTTGGTAAAATAACTATTTAAAGGGATCTGATGATCTGTATTCAATTGTTAGTTGATCGTTAAGCTAACCAAGCAAAATTCAGTAGCTGAATGGAATACAGACATTACCAAATTAGTCCAGAAAATTCACTAAACATACAAATAGCAACAAGAATGACAGCAACAACAATAAACCTTGGGGAAAGGTAAATCTTATTTCTAGAGTTGTCACATTATATTACTGAAATCCAGTTTTCAACAATAACAAAAATATACTGTAAGATATATCAAGAAACAGGAAAGAATGGCCTGCATTGGGAAAAAAATGTCAATTAAAACTATTCCTGAGATAGTCAAGCCATTTGACTTAGAAAAAAGACTTTAAATCAGCTATTACAAATGTGCTGAAAGAACTCAACGAAACCATGTCTAAAGAGCTGAAGGAAAGCATGACCACAATGCCTCCACAAATATTAATAAAAATACAGAAATTATTTTAAAAAGAATCAAGTAGAAATTCTGGAACTTAAATTTTAGTAACAGATGAAATATCCACTAGAGGGGTTCAACAACATATTTGAACACACAGAAGAAAGAAACAGTATATTTGAAGACAGGTCAACTAACAGTTTCCAATGTAAGGAACAACAATAACAAAAAGACTAAGGAAGTTGAACAGAGCTTCAGGGATCTGAGAGCCATTTTCAATCACACACACGCAAAAAAGGAGAAAAGAGGCATAAAGGGACAGAATTAATATTTGAAAAAATAATGGCTGAAAGATTATAAAGTTTGACAGAAAACATTAATCTATATATCCATGAAGCTCAGTGAGTTCCAAGTAAGGTGAACTCTTTGAGGTCCACATGTCTGACTATTGAAAACAACATACAAAAAGAGAACTAGGAAAAAGGGAAGACAATAGCCAGAACAAATGATCTTCAATAAGATAAAAAGCTGACCTCTCACCTATGGGATAAGAGGTAGTAGAGGAGATTCAAAATGTTGAAAGACTGTCAACAAAAAAGTCTATATCCAGCAAAAATATTCCTCAAAAATAAAGAAGAAATTAAACTATTCATAGATAAACAGAAACTGGGAAATAAATTACTGGCAGACTTCCCCTAGAAGAAATACTAAAAGAATTCTGGCAGCTGAGGTGAAAGGACGCTACACAGTTACCTGAAGACAGAGAGAAATAATGAGTGCTGGTAATGGTGATTATGTCAGCAAATACAAAATGTAGTATAAAAGTATTTTTGTTTGCAATTCTTCTGATTTAAAATACAAGTACATAAAATAATAATTATAAAACCTAGCTGATGTGTTTATCATGTATAAAGATGTAATGTGTATGACAACAACAACATACAGAAGAAGAGAATGAAAAAATATTGAAACAAAATTTCTATTATGATTAAGTTGGTATTGAGACCTAAATTAATTGTATGTTTACAATTACTGTATGTAATTGTGCTTCTCAGCATAACCCTTCATTAACCAAATCATTCAAAATATAGAGAAAAAATGTAAGTGATACAATGCAAACTATTTAACATAAAAGAACACAGTAATGGAGTAATAAAGCAACAGAAAGGACATAAGACAAATAGAAAACAGCAGAATGCCAGAATTAAATCCTATCAGGAACTACATTAAGCTATGAGGAATCAAACATTCCAACCAAAAAGCAAAAATTGACAGAATAGATTTTAAAAAACAAACACATAATCTGACTCTTTGTAGTCTATAGGGGACACATTTTAGATTCAAAGAGCAAAGAGACAGAAAGTAAGAAGATGAAAATAAGATATACTAATGTATACCATTACCAAAATATGCAAAAATAAATCAGGAACTGCCTAACACCTTTTAATATCACACACAACAGCTCATATGAAAATCCTCTCTGTTTAATTTTATTTTTGGTATTGATTTCTACTTTAAGTGAAACATGTTCAGAAAATATAGTATAATACAAATTCCTTGAAATTTGTTGAAGACTGATTTTATAGGTTAATATCTTGTCAATTATCTTTAAATTGTCTATGTATACTTAAAAAGAAATACACAGCTTTAAGCAGAAAGGATGCGGTGGGGGAAAGTCTATTCTCTTGCCTTCTCTTCTCTTATTAGAAAAAAAAAATGTGAATTTGAGGTACCTATAAAATACTCGGAAATAACCATAAAATGTCAAATGGGTCTGGAGCAGTTTGGATTAGAAAGAGTCTTGGAGGTCATCAGCAAAGAAGTGTAATAAATAATGGACAGAGATGTCTTCTAAGACTAGGCCAGTTTGGTGCGTTTAGGTTTGCTTGTGATCAGAAACTAGGTTTCATTGTAGGCTTTTGAAGAAGGGCACTGATATTCAGTGTAACCCTGCTAGTACTAGTCAGATACTGCTTTGTGTAGGCACCACGCTAAAATTGCAGAGAAGAAATAAGGTCTCTTTGGTGAGCTTATGAGCACTGGGTATTATACATAACTAATGAATCATGGAACACTACGTCAAAAACTAATGATGTACTATAGGTTGGCTAACTGAACATAATAATAATAATGAAAAAAGGGAAATTCAAGAATTACCAAAATCATTGACTTTTTCTGTTACCTATTTAATAACTTGATATCTAGTTAATAATTCTTTAGATTAAATTCTCTCTGTTCAATGACATAGATTTTATTTAGTAGAAAGATTGATTTTTTATAAGAAGTAACTCAATGTTTAATGTATTATTAAATATATCTAATAAAAAATACTGTAAGTATATTGGAAAATCAGATCTGGTTCTGGTTAGGCATTTCATGTTATAGTTCACATACTCTGCTGAGTTATTCTGTTTGCTTTGTTTTAGTTTTTGTGTTTGTTTTTGCTCTTCTGTTATGGTACTATTGCATTATTAATTAAACTCCCCAAAAATTCCATTATGACATGATTATTAAATAATAAGCAATATGCATTTATCATTAATTAAAATGATCTTTAGTTACATTTAGTAAGTGTATGTTTATTGTTATGGAAATTTTCTCAGCACAAAAACTAACCAATGTTCAAATTTAGCAGAATTATATACATTTTATTTTTTAATTTTTTTGAATTACATACATTTTTTTTAAAAGATTTTATTTATTTGACAGAGAGAAACACAGCCAGAGAGGGAACACAAGCAGGGGGAGCAAGAGAGGGAGAAGCAGGCTTCTCGCCGAGCAGGGAGCCCGATGTGGGGCTCGATCCCGGGTCTCTGGGATCATGACCTGAGCTGAAGGCAGTCGTCCAACCAACTGAGCCACCCAGGCACCCCTGAATTACATACATTTTTAATATTACATATTATAATAGAGAATTATAAGCTAATACATCATCTATTCCAGATGTCAAAAGGAAAATCAATGAAATTATTAGCATCAGAAAACACAAAATACAGAGCCATTAAACAAGAAAATTAAATTTTTTGGATAATAAACTTATTTTTTAAAAATGTAGATGGAGAAATCAAAAAAAAAAATAGAAATTTCTAGCCTCAGGAGAACATAGCCCGGATAAAACACAAATAAAGTAGACTGAGTATTTACTTTATCTTTAATACCCATGGTAACCAAATAACATTTTTTTAAAGATTTTATTTATTTATTTGACAGAGAGAGAGATCACAAGCAGGCAGAGAGGCATACAGAGAGAGAGGAGGAAGAGGCTCTCAGCAGAGAGCCTGATGTAGGCGTCAATCTTAGGATGCTGAGATCATGACCTGAGTTGAAGGCAGAGGCTTTAACCCACTGAGCCACCCAGGCACCCCCAAATAACATTTTTAAGACTATAAAATAAAAATAACTGAACAATTATGAACTAAACGTTATTTTCTACCAATTCAGACACACAGAATATAATTTGAATATTAAATGGTGGACACTCTTGTGAAAAATTGCATGGTTTGAAGTTTTATTAAACTTAGTCTACACATATTTTTTAATGACCAAAATCACTTGATTCTGGTTATTTATTTTTCCTGACATAATTCCCTAAATTTTGAGTTCCCCAAACTCTTAAAATAGAAAGAAAAAATCATTTGCAAAACAGGAGTACAAAGATTGGCAGCATGGGTTAAATTTTTAAACCTGGGGCACTCAGGTGGCTCAGTCATTAAGGATCTACCTTCTGCTCAGGTCGTGATCCCAGAGTCCCAGGATAGAGCCCCACATGGGCTCCCTGCTCAGCAGGGGGTCTGCTTTTCCCTCTCATACTCCCCCTGGTTGTGTTCCCTTTCTAACTGTGTTTCTCTCTGTCAAACAGGTAAATAAAATCTTTAAAAAAAATTGTTAAACTTGAAGGAAGTGAAAAGCATATTAATAATAGTCCTAGGCACTCAAGATTTAAATCCAGGTTGAAATAACTGACATGTGATAGACCATTAAAAATAGGAAAATAAAAAAATATTATGTTTTTGTTCAATGCATAATATACCAGCTTTCACATGGGGCAAAACAACACCTAACATTCAGACTAAGATTATCCAAGAAACTTTATGAGCATAATAATGGCGATTTTATTCATTTGGAAAAAATAAGCACAAGATTTGATAACATTTGCAGCTAAACATCTATGCAAAACACAATGACACACAAAAAAAGAAAAAAAGAAATAAAAAAAACCACGATGACACAAAATAATATTAAAGATTTTAGGGAATTAAATCCAAAGGTAAATCATTAAAATTATAATTTAGTAATTATAAAACTAAAATCATAATTAACTTCGAGTAAAGTAAAAAGTTTGAAATACTATTTGATTATTTTAGTATATTTAACAATTTTTTAAATAAAGATTTTATTTTTAAGTAAACTCTACCCCTAAAGTGGGGCTCAAACTCACACCCCAAGATCGAGTCACATGTTCTGCCAACTGAGCCAGCTAAGCACCCCATATTTTAGATCTTTTAGTGTATTTAGTATAACAAAAGGACAATGATTAGGAAAGTGACAAAAAATGAAATACAAATAAAATAAATAAACTTAACTGTATTTCAACTAAATTATAACATCACATTGCAGTAACGTTAACTCAAAGTACTTTTGAGTAAAATATTTTGACCACAGTCCCTTGGAATAAAGATTATTAGAACTATAAACAAATTATGCACACTCTTAATTGGTTAATTTGTTTTCCTAGTGGATTGAGTTAGCAATTTTGACACTACCTTATATATATCAAAGGACTGATCAAATAAGTAAATATATTGTGGATAATTAGAATCAGGCTTTCTGCTGTTGGAGAAGAAATAAAAATATGGAAATAAGAAAGCAAGAATAAACCATGTGTTATTTATTGGATTTGAAAGAATCAGTATTAATATATATTAAAGATGTTACACATATATATTCTAGGTTTTACATATATACATTCATATATATTCTAAAAATAATTGTAAAACATACATGTGCATATTTATGCAAATATATGTATACATTTATACATGATGCATATTTATAATGTGCATATATAATTGTATATATAGGTCTATATAGATTATGAATATAATACATAGTCTATTTATATTCTATAGTTGTATATATGTATATATGGGACCTAGGAGCAAAAACACACCAGTGGTAATCAATGAGCTCATCTAGCACCCAGATGTTGGTTTCTTTTTTTTTTTTTTTTTTTTTAAATATTTTATTTATTTGACAGAGAGAAACACAGCCAGAGAGGGAACACAAGCAGGAGGAGTGAGAGAGGGAGAAGCAGGCTTCCCGCCGAGCAGGAAGCCCGATGTGGGACTCGATCCCGGGTCTCCGGGATCATGACCTGAGCTGAAGGCAGCCGCCCAACCAACTGAGCCACCCAGGCGTCCCCAGATGTTGGTTTCTAAATACAACTTTCCACTAACAGGAACCAGGTTCCTTGGAAAATTCAGAGCAGGGAAAGTACAAGATAAACCTGCAGGAACATATGCAAGAAAATGAGGAAATGCTCAAATAATGACTAAAATATGTTAAAAAGACACAGACTCAGCTTGAAGGGGCTAACATTTGCCAAATCAAGAACAATCACAATAAATAATGCAGTAATGGACAATAATCTATAGAATAAAGTTTAAAAATGTGAGTCCATATTAATGTATGTGTGAATTAATAAAATAAATAGAGGAAAAGGGAAAATTCATCTTTACATTAGAATCCCAACCAGCAAAAAAGAAATGAACAAATTAGAAAATCACCATTTGTCAACTACCACAGCAATAATTGCTTGAGACAAGGGTCATCGGTGGACACTGAAGCCAGTGAAAGATGGGAAACAAGATATTTCATTAGTCTTAGAGTATTCTCTCCAAAATATATATTAATTGCAAAGGGAAAACTAGTAAATTTAATAGTGGAGAAATCTGGGAGACACTTCTTTAACCAAATGATCAAAGTTAACATCACCAGTAAGAGGACAAATTGCCATCATGGACCTCATTATATGTGATGAAAAGAACCAATATTAATTCTGTGATATTCCCATCAAAAATGTGTAAATTGAATCTAATCAAAAGGGAAACATAAGGCAAACTTAAACTGAGGGATATTTGACAAAATAAGTGGTCTCTACTGTCCAAAAATGTCAAGAAAAAAAAACACAGACTTTTGAAAAGTCTGATTAAAGGAGACTAAAGTAATGCAAAAATAAAATGCAACATGTGAATCCAGAAAATAATCCTAAACCAGATTTTTTTTCTTTTCCAGTGAAGAATGTTAGTGTGATAATTGGTAAAGTTACATAGGACTGAAAATCAAATAATATTATTTTACTATTTTTAAGTTCTTAATAGTGATAAGTATCTATGTTTATGTAATGGAATGCACATTTTTTAAAAAGATTTTATTTATTTGACAGAGAGAAACACAGCCAGAGAGGGAACACAAGCAGTAGGAGTAAGAGAGGGAGAAGCAGGCTTCCCGCCGCCGAGCAGGCAGCCCAATGCGGGGCTCGATCCCGGGACTCTGGGATCATGACGTGAGCCGAAGGCAGAGGCTTAACCACTGAACCACCCAGGTGCCCCTGGAATGCACATTTTAAGTAAATAAATATTGGCATTTTTAGGGATAGATGGAATTGTATTCCCAGCCTTTTCTTAAGTAGTCCTGAAAAAACATTCATGTACATATGACAAAGGAGAGTAAGACAGACAGAGAGACAAAGACAACAAACGTGGTCAAGTAAAATTTTAGCATTTGGGGATCTTAGTGAAGAGTATATAGAAATCATTCAATTTTTATAGTATTTCTTCAATTCTGACTTTATTTCAAAATGAAGAGTTAAAGAAAAAAGACAATTTTATCACTCAGTTTATAAGGTACAACTGCTGATGCGTGAACCAGTGAAAGCAAATAAAAATCAATAGATTTTTGAATTTCTGAAATGAAAATGTCTTTATATACAATATTTGCAGGTATATTCTGTTGCAGATATCACAAATAGAGAATTATGCATGCTTTCAGTAGTCTACTGTCAAGAACTGAATCTTAAGAAAAATAACTTGAGAGACCAGGGATACTATACAGCCATAAATATTCATTGAAAGCATACAAATTTCAACAGGTCTTAAACAAAATCTCAAGTATTCTATTTTCTTTTCTCCATAAATTCTTCAAATTTGGTAGTGAATGATACAGAAACATCTCTTTTGACATCACTAGGAATTATATTATCCAAGAACTGTACAACTAGTTTCTTCTTCAACAAAACATTGGAGTATACTGAAAACACATTCGCCAAACAAATTTAAAGCATTCCAAATATGCAACGGAAAAAACTAAGTTGACACCATCATGCCACTAGAAACACAATTAAGGTAATATGGAATTTCATTGATATTAATAAATATATATATTCAAGAACAGAAGTTAACTGTTTACTTTATTTAATTTTTTTAAAGTAGGCTTCAGTCCAGTATGGAGCCCTACATGGGGCTTGAACCCATGACCCAGAAATTAAGACCTGAGAAGAGCTCAAGAGTTGGATGCTTAACTGACTGAGCCACCCAGGTTGTCTCAAATGCCAGAACTTCTAATGTCATTTTCTTAGGAGGGATTTACCATACTGAAAATATGGTTCTTGGACCCTGCTGCCTCTGCCATCCTGTTATTTCCTCCCAGCAGCACCTTCCACCCCCTCCATACATGCAAACAAAAGCTTCAAACCTCTCTAGGACTCCAGTTTTTCCTTATGAATGTCAGCAGCTATTGACTTCCCAGCCAGTGCTAGATTGCCAATTACACTGAACACTCTCATCACCATTGTCACTTTAAAATAATTGTCTTGTAGCATCGTTGTCCATAGAATGTCTTGTAATACTGAGGCACTGCATTAGTTTGCTAGGGCTGTTGTAAAAAAGTACCACATACTGGGTAGCTTAAACAGCAATTTCCTGACTCATAATTCTAGAGGCTATAAATCCAAGATTAAGGTGTTGGGAAGTTTGGTTCCTTCCAAAGTCTGTGAGAAAAAAATCTCTTCAATGCCTCTTCCCTAGCTTCTGGTAATTTGCTAGCAACTTTTGGCATTTCTTAGTTTTTAGAAGCATCATACCGATTTCTACCTTCATATATCATTCTATATTCATGTCTCTGTGTCCAAATTTCCTCATTTTATAAGGGCACCAGTTATATTGGATAAGGACCCACCCTAATAACATCGTTTTAACGAATTACATCTGCAACAACTGTATTTCCAAATGAAGTTACAATCTGAGGTGCTTGGATTGTACTGAAGACTTCAACATAGGAATTTCAGGGGGACGCAGTCCAACCCAAACAGGCACGAATCGCTTCTCATTTAAAAATGCTATCATTTCTAGCATGGACTAAGCATGATTAATGAAGAAGCTCTTTTTCCTCACTGTGAGAGTTTGGTTACTGTCAATGACTAGAAATCTTAAGAAACCATATTAAGTGGTGGTGGTGAATCTCAGTTCAGTTTATGTTATGCCTTCTCCATTGGCTATTCTGATGAGATGTTCTCTATGACCTAACTCTCCAAGCTGAAAATATTACATAATTGACCTGGTTAAACTGGATTTGGATTTTTGTAGCAACAGGGAAAGTCATTGAATGGAATCCTTTTACAAGCCATTAATAGATTATCTATCCCTTGAAGATAGCTTCTCATACAGATGGTCTTGTGTCACAGAGTAAATTTCATGTTTTGTTGCCTGTTGCACATATGACATATTTAGAAAACTTCATATGAAGGAACTGACTAGAAATCGTGTCTCTTGAAATGGAAGTTTATGTAAACTTTAATCTTTCCTCATCACTCCTAAGCAAATGGTTCTAGTTAAAAAAATAGTGTAAAGAAGAGATTGTTCTACAAGAAATTGGGCAACAGCAGAAATGGCTAGCTATCAGTGAAGATTCTTGCTTTGTAGGCTAATGGCTAGATAATGACTACCTAATCAGAGACCACACTTTTTCTGCTGCCAAAGGATCAGGTAGGGGCATGTGACTGACTTCTGGCTAATGGAAATAGAGTTAAGAAATTTTTTTATTTCCATTGCTCATAAAAACTTTCTGCAATAGTACACTGTCACCCCAACCGCCAGCTAGATTTGAATTGTAGGGTGACATTAGAAGCTGCATGTTGAAGATGATTGTGCATTTGATGGCCTGAGTCCCAACCATACATTTTCACCACTACAAAATGGACTTCACAGGAGTGAGACATAAACTCATATTGTTTTAATCCACTGATAATTTTCAGTTTTATCTCTTGTCACCAAAACTAGCATTTATGTTTGCTAATGTGGACAGAAATTGTGTCGTTTCTTATTCCTCAATGTGCCATACTGTGTGTGACAACCAAAACGAGTCCTGGATTTACTTTGCAGAGTTTGCCATAAAAACTATGCTCCAGGGGCACCTGGGTGGCTCAGTCATTAAGCGCCTGCCTTCGGCTCAGGTCGTGATCCAGGAGTCCAGGATTGAGCCCCACATCGGGCTCCCTGCTCGGCGGGAAGCCTGCTTCTCTCTCTTACTCCCCCTGCTTGTGTTCCCTCTCTGGCTGTGTTTCTCTCTGTCAAATAAATGAAATATTTATAAAAAAAAACCAAACAATGCTCCAAATTTCGTAAGACTTTATTTTTCTTTTCCCCATTTATTTTAAAGAAATGATAAGCTTCCTAAAAACTGTGGAGTGAGACCAGTAGAGGTAATGATATTATAATTGGATTCAAAGGCTTGTGTTAGCTATTTTCAGGTTGCCATATGTTGAGAAGTGAAAGGTAAGTAAGGAGGTGAAACATAAAGATTCTACTCTTCAAGGACAGGGGCAATGGCTTAGAATATTTAGTGGGTTTAACAACTAGTATGTGCTAGATAATTGAGTGATAGAGCAAAAGGCTGAGTAGCCTCTCCCCTAGAGGGATACCTCAAGGGAATTTATCAGATCTAAGTGCCAACACCAGATAATTTCAGACACTGTCTTTAAACACAAAGAGATGACCATAAAATAATATTTAAAATTATATTAGCTTAGGGAAGAAAGCTAGGATTACTGTGATTCAATATTAATTAATGACTTTGTTGTCTGCTGAAGTTGATTTAGTTGGGTAATTTTATAGCAAAAAAATTATTTTTGAAGCATGATTTGCTTTTTGCTTAAATTTTGCTATTGACATGTCATTAGCCTGAATCGACATAAATCACATCATACAAAAAATGCAATGCAGCTTTCCATTTTCATATTTCCTTCCATTGTTCCTTCTGTCTGGATATGTCCCCCTGTTTTCCCTGTATCTAAATCTTGCCTTTATTTCAAAGTTGAGCTCAAATCCTATCACTTTCCTCAAATCATTTCAAACCCAAATGACATTTTCCTTCTCTAAATTCTTTTGATCCTACATTCCTGTATCACTCATTAGTTACAAATCATAAACTATTATATTTCTTTATCTTTATAAGTAGACATTTTGTTTCTCCTGTTACATTAAAAATTTCATGAGTAGAATCCCTGTCTTAGACTAAGTTGTAGTCCCCAAATCTAGTAGAGTACCTTTGCCTTACATGTAGTTAAAAATCAAATCAATGCTTTAGAAAGGGTAGATAATGGGGTTGTGCAGAAGATACTTTACTGAAAAAGAAAAGATGTAAATTTGAGTCCAGATTCTGATATTTATTAGCTTAGTAAACTCAGACAGGCATTCAGTTTCATTGGTTCTCTTTCTTCCTCTGTGAAATGGTGATTTAAATACTGCTCAACCAACTTCATAGATTAGTTCTAAAGATCCAATGGGGCAGAATTTATCTGAAAGTGTCCAATGGGGCAGAATTTATCTGAAAGTGCTTTGTACACTTGAAAGTTGTAAAGCGGTATGCAGAATTACTTTTTCATTAAGTATGGAATATTAAGGTATGTTATGGTATGGCATGGTATCTCCACAATGCCTGTCACATAGTTGGCTCTCAATAAATACTTAATCAAAGAATGGATGAATAAAGTATTTACTGATCAGCAAATTAAAGCGAGTAGTTTTTTTCTTTTTTTAAAAAAGATTTTATTCATTTATTTGACAGAGAGAGAGAGAGATCACAAGTAGGCAGAGAGGCAGGCAGAGAGGGGGGGAAGCAGGCTCCCTGCTGAGAAGAGAGCCTGATGAGGGCCTCAGTCCCAGGACCCTGAGATCACGACCTGAGCCCAAGGCAGAAGCTTAACCCTCTGAGCCACCCAGGCACCCCAAGTAGTTCTTTTCATTTAAGATCCCCATGCAATCTTTCTGAGATAAGCACCTGCTTTTCAATTTTTATTTTTCCTGACCAGAGAACAAATAGCTTACCTGTCTCTTCGTTTCTCCTCAATGAAAGGCTTTAAAAGGAGGAATATGTTGACTTCTGTCAAATATTACCTCTCTTCACACATTCTGCTCTTGTAAGCTAACTTTTTTTCCTTTAAAAAATGTTTCTAGTCAAGATAGAAGTAGATTTTTCTACCTTAACAAGTACCCCTAGCTATTATAAATCTCACTTTCAAAAGTTCTTAGGAGTTGTTAATACGATTTTTCAAAATCAATAAAAATATGGTGTTTAAATGTCTTGACTCTGGATTATAGATTGCCATGTTTTTCACAACTGCCAATTGATAGTTGTGTTACCTTGGCCAAAGTATTTAATCTCTGTTCCTTAGTTTCCTCAATCCTAAACTTGGGGAAAATAATAATAATATCTACTTGATCAAGTTGTCATGATATTAAAATTAAATAAAACCTATAAAAAACCTTAAAATCCTTGGGCACCTGGGTGGCTCAGTTGGTTAAGTGACTGCCTTCGGCTCAGGTCATGATCCTGGAGTCCTGGGAGAGAGTCCCGCATTGGGCTCCCTGCTGGGCAGGAAGCCTGCTTCTCCCTCTCTCACTCCCTCTGCTTGTGTTCCCTCTCTGGCTGTGTTTCCCTCTGTCAAATAAATTAATAAAAACTTAAAAAAGACCCCAAAACCTTAAAATCCTGTCAGACTGATAGTAAATGCTTAAAAAATGACAACTGTTTTCATCAAATAAAGTAGAAAAGCTTTAAACAACTCCTACTTCCATATGCTCTTAAGATTTCCTACTATACTAGCTTGAATCTTTAAACCAAAATTTTCTTTTCTGTTTCCCTCTTTGTGCTCTCTCTCTCTCTCTCTCTCTCTCTCTCTCTCTGGTAATATGGTAGAATGGAATTTTATACTAACTAGAAACAGTCTTTGAAAAATGGACAGACCTGTGCTTTAATCTTGACTTTACTGTGTTGTCTGACATTTGGAGTGATATTTAACCTCTTTGAAACTCAGTCACTCCATCCTTAAAATGGGGATAATGCCACATCTCATAGGGGTGCCTGGGTAGCTCATTTGGATAAGAACCTACTTTGCCTCAGATCCTGATCCCAGGGTCCTGGGGTCGAGTCTTGCCTTGGGCTCCCTGCTCAGTAGAAGCCTGCTTTTCCCTCTCTTTTTGTCTACCACTCCCCCTACTTGTGCTCTCTCTCTCACTATCTCTCTTTGTCAAATAAATCAAATCTATAAAAAATTTTTTAAAAATTAAATACATTTCATAGAGTGCTAGGATTAAATGGTATGAGGATTAATGGTATTTTATTTAAAAAAATATGTTTTAAAAAAGTTCCCTACTGGGTGGCACATAGTAAATGCTAAAAAATGGTAACCATTGGGGCACTTGGGTGGCTCAGTTGGTTAAGCGACTGCCTTTGGCTCAGGTCATGATCCCTGAGACCCGGGATCGAGTCCCATATCGGGCTCCCTGCTCGGCAGGAAGCCTGCTTCTCCCTCTCTCACTCCCCCTGCTTGTGTTCCCTCTCTGGCTGTGTTTCTCTCTGTCAAATAAATAAAATCTTTAAAAAAAAATGGTAACCATTGATATTAAGTATAGCAATTTTAAGTCATCTTCTGATAACTTATTCATAATAGTATCTCAATACACATTTATTACACATTATACATTAAGGATGCAATTGATCTTGGAAATTGATCTTTTCCTTGGACAGGAAAAGAGATATAACAAAATAATTTGATATAATTCCTTCTGCATTATCCATCAATTAAAAATGACTGACATCTGCATATTAGACTAATTTGATCATATTTAAATTGAGCTGATAGATGTTGTGGTGGGTAAAATTGGTAGATGATTTGAACATATAATAAACACACTTATGACAATGAAATTAAAACAAGAATTTTGATATTCCATTTTAAGTTCATTATGATGTGAATATTAATTGAACAAGTTATTAACCTCAAATATATTCTAAGTGTTGAATTGGTGTCTAGTATTTAGTAGTGATGAAAATAGATATGCTTATTTTTGTACTGGTTTATAAGTTGTATATTAAGCATGTTTCACTTTAAGGGATCACAAGGGAAAATGAAAAGTATAGTAAAATCATTAATTTTTATAGTTAACTTCTGCATTTGCTTTTGAAAGTAAGTATAAGCTAATATGTAATAAATGAGAAACCATTTCCCAGTTTAGAAGAGTATAATGTAATGGGGTACCTGGTACCTGAGTGTCTCCATCCATTAAGTGTCTGACTTTGGCTCAGGTCATGATCTCAGGGTCCTGGGATTGAGCCCTGTGTGGAGCCCCACACCAGGCTAATTCTCAGCTGGGAGTCTGTTTGTCTCTCTATCCCTCCTCCCTACTTGTGTGTGCTCTCTCTCTGTCTCTTTTTCTCAAATAAGTAAAATCTTTAAAAAGAGTGTGATATAGTGATGATGATAATGATAATAATACTAATAAATAATAATAATAAACAACTAGTATCTTCAAGGTTGTCTTTGGCTTGTAAATATTGAAAACTGAATTTAATCATTTGAAACTATCATTCAAAAAATACCTATCATTCAACTAAAATTCCAGAACATTTGATTATCAAGAAATAATTCTCATGTAAAGATTAAATGAAAATTGTTATATTGTAAAAGATATTTTAAAGCCTGTAGACCCAGGAAGTATGCTTTATAAAAATATTAAAGCATAGAACAAAGTATCAATATGGACATTAGCTCCACTCTGTCTGGTTCACTGCCTTTCATAGATTTTCATTTAACTGAGCTTTAAACAGAGACTTCCTTTATAGTTTGGTGGAGAAAAAGTAGTCTTTAGCTTTGTAACCACATCCCATTTTTTTGTTATTACTACACTACCACATATGTGATCCACAGTAGCAGGCAGAAAGGCAGAACTCACCTGATGTCAACATGGTAGCACAGTTACATTCAAATATTTTCTTGCCATCAATTTGAAATTTTGATTTGAAATTCAAAATTTTAAGTTACCCACTGAGATTTCCACTTCTAAGAATTACTGTCACACATAAACAAGGAAATATGTAAAGGATGCTATTTCTATGATTTTTTGGTAATAATTAAAGATTGGAAACAAGTTAAGTATGTTATCAATAGAGGACTGGGGAAAAGAATTATGGTACGTCCACACAATAGAGTATTTTGCAGCAATTCAAACAGAAGAATCCTACTCTATACAAGTACATAGGGAAATATCTTCAAAATATATATTAAAGTGAAGAAAAGTAGCGAGGTAGTATATGCAATATTCTTTGTATAATAAAACATTATACTTGTATAGTCTTTGACATTTCAAGGAGGGTATACAAGAGGTACATGCCTAAATATGTAGTTCATTGGAATCTACCTCTCAACAACATTATAGTCAACAGATACAGAATGAACACTGAGTAAGGATTAACTAAGGAGACATTGGTAAAAAATCAGCAGTCTAGGTGAGTACCTGCTGAATACCAACCTGGCTTTTCAATTGATTTACTGTATCAGCTGGATTGGTAGTAAATGCAATTTTAAATTCCTACTCAAAAATGATTCCTTACAAAAAAAAACTGTGAAAGCTAACCACCTTTGCTAATAGAATTGATGAAATACTGAACTGATTAACCAAAGTGCTCTCTTAACATTTAAGGTGCTTGCAATTATTCATATGTCCACCACCTATTTCCACCCCTGCCACCAGTTAACAAATTATAAAGCAAAACATCCTCTGAGTTCACTGGAGAAAACATCCACTAACAGATTTCTATCCTAAAGGATACCATGGTTGCTTTGTTTTGACAACAAAAGAGATGGAATACAATTCTGGAAAACCAATCATTTGTTTCAAAGGAAAAGGGGGTTGGGCGATAATGCATTGCCACTAGATGGCCCCATATATTTTTCCCTCTATAATAAAAACACCTAATAAACAAAACAAGGGAAAGAGAAATACTTAATAATGTATGATTCTTTACCTTTTGCCTTAATACTCACATTTGGAAATTATGACTCCTACTTTACCACTTATTTAGCATATGTGTGGAAGTAGTAAAACTACTACATTTTCTCAGTAACATTTCCAATGGTTCTACAAAAATATTTTAAGAATTAAAAGTTTTAATGTTTAACTTCTAGGCAACACCAAAATTCTTCATTTAATTTTTCCCTAATAACTAAAGATAGCAATTTTTTCTTTCTTAGTTTTAAGTCACTGCTGATTCCCACATTCTCCACTTCTCTCCTTTAAGTAAATCTTCCCTTTTTAAAAATGATTTTGTGAATTTACATTTTTAAAAAGATTTTATTTATTTATTTGAGATAGACAGAACATAATCAGGGGGAGGGTTAGAGGGAGAAGCAGGCCGAATAGGGAGCCTGATATGGGCCTATACTCCAGGACCTTGGTATCATGACCTGAGCTGAAGGCAGACACTTAGCTGACTGAGCCACCCAGGCTCAGCCCTTCATGAGTTTACATTTTGAGCATAAAAAAGTAATACTTACAGATATGCATAGCTTTCTCACATTTACAATACATTTTTTATATAAAAATGACAGTTAACTTAAAATGTCAGCTGATTTGTATTTCATTTAGCTCATAATGCATTTAACAATCAATTACATCTAAAGAGATGCTTTCATTATTGTGCATTTATAATGGAAATATCTGAGATTCTTAAAAATAGTAAAGAATAAGTGATTATTTTAATGATTAATCACCTGTAGTTTGGCAGCTTACAGAATATCAATGTGTATCACATTTCGCTAATGATCATTACCTTGATTTTCTCATTTTCTGCTTTCCCTAAAGAAATGGCTAATCAGTTTCATGTCCTGTAAAATTTGAAATAGAAAACAAATTTAACTTTCCCTTGCAAATTACATTTTCCCCACATGCGATCTAGTGCAGACATTCAAGTCTGGGTCTGTACAGTTGAAAATCCTGCTCCCAAAATCACCTGTTTAAAAATGTTCAATTCTGACTTCACGTGTTTATGGATAATTTCCTAATTCTGTTTCCTAAGGGCATTGGGCACTGCTGAAAATACCTAACATGCTGTGAATGGCTATTCCCCACCTCTTTTTGGCTTGGCCTTCAGGCTTGCTTCCTCTGATCAGCTCTTTGAAGCAGTGATGAGATTTCAAAACCACATTGCAGCAACCCAGTCAGCAGGTTTTTGATACCCTCAGACCTTTCTCTTTTGTAGGGAGACAAGTGCCATGTGAAGACTAAAATAACCCTGGTTTTTATTTCCTTGTTTTACATGGTAAGAAGTTATTAAATGTAATAAAACATGGCTATGAAAATATTGTCTATGTATAGGTAAATTTGGTGCTTTGTTCACATTTTCTAGTTAATAGTTTAAAAAAAGCTCCGGAAGACCAGTGGGGCACTGGGACACATTGCCCTCAGGGCAGTTCCTGCAGGGACTTCCAGGTCATTTGCGCATAATAGTCTGTTTCTGTTCTTTTCATTCTTTTGTGCTTTTTTGTTTTTCTTCATTGCAGAGCCCTTCATTGAAAGGTTAAGCATATCTGCAAATAGGTGTTTCGACAGGGGAAACTCTGTATAGAGAGTCATTTGAAGGACTCCTTCTCTTTTCTTTGAATGGCTTATCAGAAACCATTCAGAAAACACATTCCCTCAGGCAATTTCAATCTATTCAAATTCCCGGAGAACTTTAAAGGTGTTAGTTTCTAAACTGTTTTTACTGTGTAAGTCTTCTCAGATGGCCTTGAAGGAAAGGGATATTGAGGAGAAGAAAGGAGATGAATTCATGACCTCCCCTCCACTTACACAAACACACCTGAAAAATGACCTTTGTATCTACACAGGCTGTATTTACCATTGAATTTGAACTAAGGGATTAGAAACTCACAGGGTAAGGATGAACTACAAAATCATTTAATGCTGATTCATCTCTATAATATCCCTATCAAGTACTTCCCTGGTCTTTGCATAATCTTGCTCAATAACGGGGAACAACTACCTTGAAGACAAAGCTCTTGAAAACTATGAGAACTTCAAAGATCTGGCTAAAACCACTTCATCCATGCCCCAGCCTCCATTCCAAAGGTATGGAGGTATCCTTACAAAAATAATCACTATTTTAACTTTCTTCTTGGTCTTATCATAATATTTAAGTAGACATATGATATGAACTTTTTCTTTGCTATTTGTATTGAACGATGATGGCTTGGGAAACTTTCCATGTCATTTAGACATACTTAATGCTTTTTAACTGCTGCATAGTAATCCATAACATGAAACATGGTTTACTGAACCATTCTTCTTCCAGGTTTTTCCCATTTCACTATAATAAGTGGTGCTATAAACATTTTTCCTGTGCCTCCTGTGTATGTTCCAGTGCATCTCTGGGGGTAGACATGGAGATTTAATTTTTGGTGGGGATTTAGGAAGGTAACTGACACTATAGTGAAAGGATGCTGTAACGGCTCCCCCACCCTCCAGAATGTCAGAGCAGACCCTCCTCCTGTTATCTAAGCCTAGCAACGGGCAGGCAGTTACCCAGCCCCCTCAAGCCCTACAGAGACCTAAAGAAATTCCATAAGACTGTAAGCGTGCAACTCATCACGTACCCCTTGCTAACCCAAATTAGGACATATGTTCCCC
>PITA01016821.1:0-45302 GCA_004023965.1 Spilogale gracilis
AGCTTTTTATTTTGATGAAGTCCCAGAAGTTCATTTTCGCTTTTGTCTCCTTTGCCTTTGGAGACGTGTCTTGAAAGAAGTTGCTGTGGCCGATGTCAAAGAGGTTACTGCCTATGTTCTCTTCCAGGATTTTGATGGATTCCTGCCTCACGTTGAGGTCTTTCATCCATTTCGAGTTTGCCTTTGTGTGTGGCGTAAGAGAATGGTCTAGTTTCATTCTTCGATATGTAGCTGTCCAATTTTCCCAGCACCATTTATTGAAGAGACTGTCCTTTTTCCACTGGATATTTTTTTCCTGCTTTGTCAAAGATGATTTGACCATAGATTTGTGGGTCCATATGTGGGCTCTCCACTCTGTTCCATTGGTCTATTTCTCTGTTTTTGTGCCAGTACCATGCTGTCTTGGTAATCACAGCTTTGTAATAAAGCCTGAAGTCAGGTAATGGGATGCCCCCAGCTTTGCTTTTCTTCTTCAGCAATTCCTTAGCGATTCGGGGTCTTTTTTGGTTCCATATAAATTTTAGGATTGTTTGTTCTAACGTTTTGAAGAATGTTGGTGGAATTTTGATTGGAATGGCATTGAAAGTATAGATTGCTCTGGGCAGTATAGACATTTTGACAATGTTTATTCTTCCGATCCATAAGCATGGAATGCTCTTCCACCTTTTTGTGTCTTCTTCAATTTCTTTCATGAGTGTTCTGTAGTTCCTCGAGTACAGATCCTTGACTTCTTTGGTTAGGTTTATTCCTAAGTACCTTATAGTTTTTGGTGCTATAGTAAATGGAATCGATTCTCTGATTTCCCTTTCTATTTTTTCGTTGTTAGTATATAAGAATGCAACTGATTTCTGTGCATTGATTTTGTATCCTGCCACATCACCAAATTGTTGTATGAGTTCTAGTAGTTTGAGGGTAGAGTCTAAAGTTTATTTTTTTTTAGTAGTCTCTACGCCCAATGTGGGGCTTAACTCATGACCCTGAGATCAAGAGTCACATGCACTTCCAACTGAGCTAGGGAAGCATCCCTATACTCTTCATCTTCAAGACTCTTTTGGCTACACTGGGCCCTTTGAGATTTTAATTTTTTTCAATTTCTATAAAAAATGCCATTGGGATTTGGATAGGGATTGTACTGAATCTGTAGACTGTTTTGGGTACCACAGACATTTGAACAATATTAAGTCCTCCAACCCATGAACCTAGGATTTATTTCTGTCTTTTTCAATTTTTTTCAGTGTTTTATAGTTTTCAGCATATGGTCTTTCTCCTCTTTGGATAAATTTATTTGTAAGTACTTTATTCTTTTTGATGCTACTGCAAACAGGATTATTTCCTTAATTTCCTTCTGGATTTTACTTGTTTGCAGACTGAAACACACCTGATTTTTGTGCATTGATTTCTGTATGTTGAAACTGCTGAATTTATTAGTTCTCTTTTTTTGTGAAATCTTTTGGGTCTTCTACATATAATATCATATCATCTGGAAACATAATTTTACTTCTTTCTTTCCAATTTGGTTGGCTTTTATTTTTTTTTCTTGCTTAATTGCTTTGCTAGGATTTCTGATACTACACTGAACAGAACTGGTAAGAATGGGCATCCTTGCATTGCTGCTGATCCTACAGGAAAAGCTCCAGTCTTTCACCACGGAGTATAATGTGGGCTTTTCATATATTTTGAAGTATGTTACTTTTATTCCACTAATTAGTGGAAATGACACTGCACAAAACTGATTCAATGATACACAGTGCTGATTCTCAGACTAAGTTATACCCATTCCTGGGATAACATAAATACTTCCCAAGTATTATGTAAAATGGTATACATGTAGTTTGAATGTATCCATATCTGGATTCTTAATTTGTATGTACAGTCCTATTTAAGAATTATCTACCCGACAACCTGTGTGTGGTCTAAGTATCTCACAATCTTTCCTCTCTCAACTTCCCTCTCACAACTGTTTTCCTCCCACTTTTTTTTTTTTAAAGATTTTATTTATTTGACAGTGAGAAACATAGCCAGAGAGGGAACACAAGCAGAGGGGAGTGAGAGAGGGAGAAGCAGGGTTCCCGCCGAGCAGGGAGCCCGATGTGGGACTCAATCCCGGTTCTCTGGGATCATGACCTGAGCCGAAGGCAGTCGCTTAACCTACTGAGACACCCAGGCACCCTCCTCCCACTTTTTAAAGCAAAGTCATGCATCTAATGTTCAAAATACAAAAAACTTTTGAAGCATCAAACAAAAAGATAATCAAAGTTTATGAAAGATATGTATTAATAAGATTTGTGTCATATTAAGAGATGTATTTCCAATAAAATTTCATTTTTGAACTCAGTAGGTATCAACATTTATGCTATTTTTTTGATCCACCAATTACTAATAATTATATCACTATCCAGAGGAAAATGTTAACACTGTGAACCTTGTAGTTAAAGGACATTTTTTAAAATTTAAAATTTCTAAATAAATAAATAATTTCAATTCACATATTTTTTTAATTGCAGATATTTGATAGGATGATCATGAAAAGATATTTAAGGATAAATACATTAAAATAGGATAACTGTGGAGACTTCAAGAAGAAATTGTCATTTAGCTATATTTAAAAGAACAATGTGACCGTTTTACGAGATCACTATTTACAACAGACTGGAAATTACATCTTTCATATTTATTAACTCACTATTATTATTATTTTTTAAAGATTTTATTTATTCATTTGAAAGAAAGAGATCACAAATAAGCAGAGAGAGAAAGAGGAGGAAGCACGCTCCCTGCTGAGCAGAGAGCCTGATGCGGGGCTCAATCCCAGGACCTGGAGATCATGACCTGAGCTGAAGGGAGAGGCTTAACCCTCTGAGCCCCCAGGCACCCCGACTCACTCTTATTTTTAAAAGATTTTATTTTTAAGGAATCTCTACTACACCTAACTTGGGGCTTAAACTCCAATCCCAAGATCAAAAGCTGCATGTTCCTCCCACCATACCAGGCAGGTGTTCCCTTTTATGTCTATTTAAACTTCAAGATAAAAAAGGGTTAGCTACTAAATTAAAAATGTGTAAGGACAAATACTATTTCAGAAAATACTTCTAAAGGGATCATGAGCATAGAATGACACAGAGGACAAACTTCCAAAGCTCACTCACAATGCAGAGATGAAAATCTTGAGGGAAAACAGGGCAAAATCTGGAGAGCTATCCTAAGAAAAGGTGTGCTTCAGAAACACACCCAAATTTACAGAGTATAAACACTTCAGAAAAACCTGAATTAGGAAACAAACCAAAAGACTGAATCAGGTATCAAGGAGGTTTAAGCTCACGTTGTTCCAAGAGAATTAACAAATGCTCCCAGGACCTAGTCATACCTTTGCTTCCTCAAGTTCTTTATCGGCAGTCTCAAGCACTTCTTCTTTATGTCTTTCTAATTGTTGTGCTAACTGGTCTATTTCGGTTAATTCTTGGCAGAGTTTTTCATTTTTGTTACTTAAATTAACAACTTCAGTAGTCACTGTTTCCTTGGTTTCCATAAGCTCCCGTATATGCTTCTCCAGGTCTTTATTAGCTCGCTGAAGAAAGTCAACCTAAATTGAAATTGTAATCCACAGGCCTATGAATTGGAAAATTATCCTAAATACTGAACTTCCAAAAACATTTCAAAATACTGTATTTTTTACATTTGCAATCTTACACTGCTTTGATTCACAAAACTGACAATGTGGGGTGTAATAAAAATACATAGCCATTGGCTTCCAATCTTTAAACATGAAAGGAAAGGAAAAGTAAAATATTTGTGTGAACTTTTTCCCAACAGAGTTCTAAAATTATGATGAGAATATCGCTACAATGATACTACTACTCTAGACTGAGCTGTCCAATTTAGTAGTCACTAGTATCTACATGTGCATACTATGGCTCTGCTGAACTGAGATGTGCTATAAATGTAAGACACAAGATTTCAAAGACTTGGTACAAAAAAGAAAGAATGTAAAATATCTCAACATCCATATTTTACAACATTAATTAGGCACTGAAATTATATTTTGGATACTGAGGTATATACATTATTAAAAATTAATTTCATCTGTTTCTTTTTACTTTCTTAATCTGGTTACTAGAAAATTTTATAGTTTTATGTTTTACATTTTGATCTGAGATTCATTTTCTTTTTTCTTTTTTTCAGGTGGGCTCCATAGAAGCTTAAACTCATGACCCTGAGATCAAGTTCTCAGCTGAGAACAAGAGTCGGTCAGTTGCTTAACTGAGTCACCCACGCGCCCCTAGAAAATTTTAACTTACATTTGTGGCTCATATCATATTTGTATTGGACAGCACTGCTCTAGAGCTACTGCCGATATCGATGACTTACTCTATTCTGGTTACAGCCCAGGCAGCAATGACAGGTCTAAATTTCTAAAGGTAACATAACACACTTTAGATAACTCTCCTGTTCTTTTACTATTAGGTCAAACGCATGGCGAGGGAATCTAATACATGTTTAGTTTTTATATTTCTTTTTAAAAATACTTTTTTGTATTATAAAAAAAATTTTAAAAATAAAGAAAAAAGGGTATCTTGGCCCACAAAGAAAAACTGTTAGTATAATTTGGTGTATTATCTTCCAGTGTCTTCTCTAAGTTCATATGTACATTTTTTTAATAAGATTTTTGTTTATTTATTTGACAGAGAGAAACACAGCTAGACAGGGAACACAAGCAGGGGCAGTGAGAGAGAGAGAAGCAGACCTCCCGCCGAGCAGGGAGCTGGATTCGGGACTGGATCCCAGGACCCTGGGATCATGACCTGAGCTGAAGGCAGACACTTAACGACTGAGCCACCCAGGTGCCCCTCATATGTACATTTTTAAAAAGGAAACTGAACATTACATTGTGTCTTCAGTTTATTCTCCCTTTTTAAATATTTAACATTATGGTACATATTTTTCTGCCTCATTAAATATTCTTTTTTTCATTAAGTATTTTTTAAAAACATGATTTTTCAATAGCTGCATCCTATTTCTGGATACTTCGGCTCTATCAAATTTTTCCTACTGTAAATAATACACTAGTGAACAACTCTGTCACTTTTACAAATCCATGGACTATTATAAACATTTAATGATTTTATATACTCAGTGAAATAATTATAAAAGTCATTACCTGAATATTTAAATGAGCAATAAGCTTTTCATTGGTTTTATTTCTAGTCTCCAGAGACAGAATATCAGGGGAGCGGACACTGTCCAATGCAACTGATAGTCGTTCTATCTCTCGTTCTCTTAGTTCAATCTGAAAACATAAAGTCATGTTATCACTTAAAAAAAATCTGCTTTGAACTGAAATAATTAACGCTGTATAAAAACTTCTTTGGATATACTTTCATTTTTCTTATGTTTCACAATGTGTACAAGACATTAATGTTGATATATGTACCCATACATGTACCATATTATGAAATGCATGTACACAAGCAAAAATAAACAGGGAAAATTTCAAAATAAGAATGTCAACAAAGCTTTCATAAGTATTTCTATTGAACAGATTCTTCCCAATTAACTTTAATTTTTGTTCTTTTTCCCTCCTTCCTCCATGATTAGTTAATGTTATATAAAAAGAAACTACTGGGCACTAGAACTGGGCCTGAGCTACCTCAGTGCCTGGCACTGTAGAATGAACAAATGGATGTAGGACAGAAAGAATTGCTAGTGAAACTCAATATGGAAAAGAACAGGAAGTTGGGGGTGAACTTAATTATTATTATTTAGAAAACCACATACATAAAATCACAGAGATCACTATCAACCATGAATTCACACTTATTCACATGCATGAATTTGGAAAAACCCAAACACTAGCTTTGGGTTTTGGGGCTTTTGTTTTTTCAAAAAAAACTGCCATATAATGTGTTGTTCAATGGTAGAATAAAGTAAAGAGGTATATGGCACCAAAGCAGTTAAGGGAATAAAATTATTTACTCCCCATGATATATTCATATGCCTATGGAAATTAGTGAAGGTTTTGTCAAATACATATGCCCTTCACATGCTATGAAGAGGAATGTTCCAGGCAGCGACACAGAAGCATAAAGCCACACGATATGACTGAAGGAGCAGGAACGGCTCATTAAGACTGGACTGTAACACACGAGGGAACTTATGGTTGGGTCTGAAGAATCAGGCAGGCATTAACTATGATAAACTCTGAACACTTTGCTAAGGAGAAAGAGTGCTCTGGACTAAAAGATAAATAAGAATAAAACTAGAGGAAGGGAGACTTATTGGAGGTATAAGAGCTGAGTAAGGCATAAAACAGTGAAATAGGTTAGAGCAGAAAAAGTGAGTTTACAAAATACTTAGCAGTGAGAGAACTTGGTCCTTTTCCACGGAAAAGTGACCCTGGCTAGCTAGCTAAATTCTGATGCTTGGTGCAAAAAAAAAAAAAAAAAAAAAAAAAGAAGTGAGAGAACTTGGTGAGTGGTACATAAACGGAAGAGAATGAGATTTGGAAAGACTACAGAATGTTAGCTTGGGCAGATGGTGATGCTACCAACCAAAGTAGAGAATACAGGAAGGAAAAGAGATTTGAGGCAGAAGATAATAAGTTCAGTACTTGGCATATGGTACAAAGAGCTTTCATCTGAAATGCCCAGTAGGAAATTGGATATATGGGTCTGGAGCTCTGTAGAGATTTGAGTCAGAAAAACTGAAAAGTCATTAACATCCAGGGAATATTTTAAACTAAGAGAGTAAATGAGACCTTCTGAGAGGATCTTTTAGGATCCTAAAAAACAGTAATATTTAAGGAACCAGGTAGAGGAAAAAAGCGAAGAAAAAATGGTAAGAGATTTTTAAAAAGGGGAAAACTGAAAGAAAATGAAGTCATTAAAGAGTTTTAAAGACAAATTACCAATAATGACAAGACAGAGGGGTCAAGAAAATAAAGACTAAAAGTATCTTTTTGGATCTAGCAATTAATGTCATTGGTGTCATTAAAGAGAACAATTTGTGTAATGGGAGGCAGAAGCCAAAATGTGCTAGGACAGCAGGAGGTGAAGAAGTGGAAACAGAAGAGTAAGATACTCTAGAGAAGTCTGTATGAGGGAGGAGAAGGCATCCGCAAAATGAGAGGTAGTTAAAGGAGATCTTTTTAGGGGATGCTAATAATGACCATATAGCACCTCTTTCTAGAGGGGTTAGGGAGATTAAAAACATTACTAGTTATAAAGCAGCCATAAGTGTTTGTTAAAGAGGGAAAGAATATTGATGAAAGCAAAAAAAGGAGAAGACGGATGCCTGAGTGGCCCAGTCAGCTGGGCGTTTGCCTTATGCTCCCGTCATGATCCCAGGGTTCTGGGATCAAGCCCCATATCTAGCTCTCGGCTCTGTGGGGAGCCTGCTTCTCCCCCTCCCTCTGCCAGTCCCCCTGCTTGTGCCCTCCCTCTCCGTTTAATAAATAAAACATTAAAAAAAAAAAAAAAAAGAAAGAGAGAAGAGAGGAAATAGAGCAAAGAGCACAGGTATAAAGACCAAGCCTTAAACAGGAAGAATGCAATATTACCCATTAAATCTATAGAGGCTCAGCGTGAACAGTGCTAATTTTAAAGGTAGAAACAAAGCTGAGACAAGGTGATATGTTGAGGAGGGTATTTATTATAGACAGGGGAAAAAGCTTGCAGAGAACAGCAATATTTGGAATATAGATTGAGAAAAACAACAAATTCAAGCAAAAAAAAAGATACGCAGCAGAGTGGATGCAACTAAGATCAATAACCAGAATAAATTGATGATTTCTTTTTTCTTTTTTTAAATTGATGGTTTCAATCAGAATGGTCAGACTATTTTCTCCAAGCACCTCAACTACATCACAGAGATAGTAAAGACTGCTTGTCAGCTTATATTCATAAAGTACTTGGAAAAAATGTGATGAAATTGTGATTATAAATTGAAAAATATCAACAATATTCAACTTGCGCATATTTGATATTTTCAGTCTCTCTCCATATTATAAGTTTTTGGCTGACGTAATCACAATTCCTTTATACTCCATTTTTATCCAAGTATCTTCAAAATACTTTACAAACTTAATAGTTATGCCAATACATAAGTTACATCTATATTTGTATGCACAGATCACTTCAAAAAAATGCAGTCATGCAGAAAATGAAAAAAACGTGTTACCCAATTTAAGCTTCAGTAAGCATATTAAGAAAGCAAGCCTGTAATTATACAAATCAGTATTTAGTCAAACACCAACAGAAGATATGAAAGAACAAAGCTGCTTATGGTTATGATCTAATCCTGCATATATTAATTCCCCTGCTTCTTCAGAAAACTCTTGTATTAGTCTTGTAAAGAAAACACAACAAATATGGTACCACAAAAGGGTGACTATCAAGAAGTTAGGTTCCAAATAACTAAATCTATAGTAACAATAAAAAAACAAAAAAAACACAGTATGATACCACCGCAAAGCATAATACACTTCAATAAAATACCTCCCAAGATGGAAACAGGTAGTATGATTACAATATCTGGGGAGATAAGATGATTCAGCTAAAGAAACCCAAAAAAACTACTATTTGCCTCAATGCATAATGGACTGGACTGTTGGCTCTAAAGCCTACTAAGCAACTTCAACTATTTTTTTTTTTAAGCCACTTCAACTATTATCTCTATTAACAAATTAGTGGAAAAGATAAAAGCTGTATAAAAATTCAGTATCAGTAATACCAAACATAACCCAACTTTATTTATAATCAAAGCATAACCATCCCAACAATGCAACCATGCATCCCTGCTATGGAAGTAAATAAAAATCCTACCTGTTCAGTATAATCTCTCAGTCCACTTTCCATCATTGTTAATTTTTCCTGTAACTGGTGGACTTCCAGTTGAAGTTCTTGAATTCTGAAACACATTTATAACTGATGCCAATATATTTGTTAAGAAATAAAAAAAAAAAACAAGAAATGAAACTAGATATGATCTCTTGTAAATTCTCTATTTTCTATTTCTCAGTAAGGTATGAAGAACTGTACCAAAGGGTTCCAACCCACAGCATAAATAGAGTACATCATCTTGGAGATTTAATTCTATAAGAATAGACTTAAAAAACTGAGTATTAAATAATTTGAAATTCGGATGCATTATGCCTCCTGTTGCCTTTTGATCCTTAAAACTCTTTGAGGTACTGCTGCCAATTCTTAGGTTCAGGAAACTAGAGGGTCTAGCCCAGAATTCACATTCTGAAGTGAAATAAGGGACTAAAGTGTGTTTTCTGACTCTAAATGACTCTGTATTTTCTAATGAACTACCTGCAATAATCCCGAGAGAAGAAAAATATTGAGAAATACTATAATTTACCAAATAACTACAGCAAAACCCCACTCCTCTCTGGAACTTGTTAATTCTAACAAAAACCAAGATTTGTCCAAATTATCTCAATTCTACAACTACAACTACCCAATGTATTTGTATTACATCAAATGTTGCCCAATATTAACATAAACATAACATAACCACTTTCATAAAGCCTGAGGCCAGGTCTGCTTTTATTTTTTTTATTTTTTTATTTTTTTTTTAAGATTTTATTTATTTGACAGAAACATAGCCAGAGAGGGAACATAAGCAGGGGGAGTGAGAGAGGGAGAAGCAGGCTTCCCGCCGAGCAGGGAGCCCGATGTGGGACTTGAACCCGGGTCTCCGGGATCGTGACCTGAGCTGAAGGCAGTCGCTTAACCAACTGAGCCACCCAGGTGCCCCCAGGTCTGCTTTTAAAAGAGATTTTCTGTGAAGTAGAGTAAGTGAGGCTGGCATGCCTTGTCTCTGCTGTTACCGGAACCAGTATTTTCTATTAATCTAGGTTTAGGAGAAAAGTAGGTATGCAACTGCATTCGTATGTATACACACGAATCACTCTGAATACAAACAAAATGTGTGTGTGCAAAAGAAAGCAAACAAGATCATCAAGAGGCTAATGCTACCTGTGAGGGTTTGATAGCAAACAAAGACGTTAAGGAAAAAATTTAAAGACAGAAAATGACAAAACATACAGACCAAAAAACTCCTTAAATATACTAACACACTGCTGAGAAGTCCTAGATTACAACTCTAACAGAAAAAACAATCCACAAAATATTTCACAATTTAAGTTCAGATAACTGTATAAACATAGTTATGTAATATTATGTAAGAATAAGAGAGTGGGGCGCCTGGGTGGCTCAGGTCATGATCTGAGGGCCTCTGCTTTCAGCTCAGGTCATGATCCCAGTGTCCCGGGATCGAGTCCCACATCGGGCTCCCTGCTCGGTGGGAAGCCTGCTTCTCCCTCTCTCACTCCCACTGCTTGTGTTTCCTCTCTAGCTGTGTTTCTCTCTGTCAAAGAAATAAAATCTTAAAAAAAAAAAAAAAAAAGGAATAACTAAGAGATCCTAATCAGTACCTCCACCATGTTCCTTTAGATTGTTATGAGATTAATAAAGTGGAAAAACTCTTCCATATTCTCTGTATAATGTACAAAATAGTTACCCGTATTAACCATTTTTACTAGTGTAGTACACATTTTAGAATGTTTTTCTAGCTATGACCACAGAGGCTGTCACAAGTGTTCTCTTGTTCCTTTGAACCTCTTGTAATTTTCTTAATGGCATCCTGTGTATTTCTTGTCTCATCTTTACTATTAGAATATAAGTTTCTCAAGAGCAGCAATACCATCTTACTCATCTTTACATCCCCAGAACACTTACATAGTGCCTTTCCATGAGACCTTAATAAAGTTTTATTTAAAATAGAATTTATATCTGATTCCAATTTAAGGAAAAACAAGCACAGAGAGCTAGAGAATCATGAGGCAAGAATTTCAAAGCGAGTTACAAATCTACTCATGTTCACTGGCATTTGACATATCTGAAGACTCACTTCAAAAAGATGAATCGGATGATGAAACTAAATATTAAAGCAACTCTACTAAAATAGGTTCAAGACAATACTAAATTACTTTATTCTATTTTTAATTTTTTTTTTTTAGTTTATTTGAGAGAGAGAGAGAGATAATGAGAGAGAGAGAGCATGAGAGGGGAGAGGTCAGAGGGAGAAGCAGACCCCCAACTGAGCAGGGAGCCTGATGTGGGACTCAATCCCGGGATTCCAGGATCATGGCTCAAGCTGAAGGCAGTCACCCAACCAACTGAGCCACCCAGGCACCCAATTATTTTAAAGCAAATAGGGACAGAAACGTCAGATTTATGATATATTTGAGATCAATGTTTTGAAACAAGTGAAAACAAGTCTACATTCAGGATATATTCAGAAAGTACTTCCTGAGTGCTCAGGCAAAGTTCTATGCTAGGCCCTGGAGATACGACAGCAAAGACTGGACCCCTAGCCTCAAAAAACTTCGAGTTAATCAAGTGATTAACTGAAACTAACTAAATATTATTTAATGCACCTGTTATCAGCCACCTGTAGGAGGTCTGCAATGTAAGGGTCATCTGGCTGTGGAACTGGATATGAACTGACTTCGGAGGGAGGGACTGGTTCGTCAATCTGCATACGCTGGCGCCTGAAAGCAATACTTCTTTTCTTGCCGCCTAAAACATAATTGTGTATTTCAAGAACATTTAAAAATATTCCAGAAGGTCAGGCTTTTTGTCTGTGTCTTTGTGTCTCTAGCTCATATAACCAAGTGATAAAATCTCCCTTATATATACTCACACCCTGATCTTTAACTAAACAATGCATTCCTGAAAACCTCAACAAGACATGCTTATAAAACAAGTTTTATTTTTGGCATACTTGGTACATACACCCAGATGCAATCTGTTCCTCCACTAGATGGGAATAAGACTTTGATAAGATTAGAAGTTGAGCATGCCTTGTGGTATTTGCTCTTAAGAACTTAAGAAATCATCACCAGCAGAAAACTGTCAAATGAGAAGCTTAAAGCAGTGATAACTAAAATAAACATGTTTATTAAACAATGTGAAAAGCGATAACAGAAACTTTATGTAGCCAAACTAGACTAAAATGAATGAATATCATCTCTAATAGAAAATGATGCTATAACCTGAATTAGTGGCGAATGCCTACTTAATTATCCTTAAAACAAGCAGGAGTAATTCTTTTTATGGACACACACATCCAAATTACATGAATAATTTGTATTTCCCAGCACCTGGCCAAGATTAGACATGCACTTGAAAAATGAATTTATCCACACAAAGAACATAATCTACAACTGTCTTCATTAGAGTCCTGACACATCTAGTATACACGTATCTCTTGTTTTGAGGATGAAGAAACTGGGTCAGAAGTATTTAAACGATTTCTTGTAGTTACACACCTAAACAAGGTAAACCATTTTCTCCTTCCCTTACTTCCTTTAAGTACCAACCTCCCCTCAGGATCTGTCTTCTCTTCTCAGTCTATATTATTTCACTATGTAATTCCCACTGCATGTATAGCTTCAATTCCCACAATATTCCAATGACTCTCAAATTCCAATTTCCATCTGGGACAACACATCTGGAAACAGATCCACACATCCCACTACATACTAGAAATCCAACTGTGGGTGTTCCAAGGGTATAACATACGACACATGCAAAAGTGAACTCCTGCTACGCTTTCCACCTTCTTGGTCTTAAAAATAATACCATCATCCACCCGCTCATTTACCTGACACAGAAATCTGTGAATTCCTCCACTTCCCAAGTCTTCCACATTCAGTCACTGAATTCTATAGATTACACCTCTTGAATCTCTCTGGAATCTGCCCCATTTCTCTCTCAGGAAACCTGATTATCCACATTTCCCCCCTTAATCTTTTAGTTACTTCTGAGATCTTCCATTTCTCAGTCTTTTTTACCTTTAGCCCACAGCTCCCTTCCCCATCTCATTTCCTGCCATTTCCATCTCCAACTCCCTTCTGATCTGTCTTCATTCTGACCAAATCACTTCTGGTCCTCACCGTACTATGAATCCCTCTGTCTCCACCTCATCTCACAATCCGGCACTTTTCTACACCTCACCACTCCCATCAGCTTCATCCCATGACGCAGACATTTGACAGTCTTGTCACCAGTACTGGAGATTCTTCTACCAACTTCATGCCTGGACCACCCTCAACTCTGGACATGCCCCTTCATTTCTTTTCCCTTATTATAGAACTACTGACCATAAAGCTAAAAAAAGTAAAATAAATTTAAAAATACAGAAAACATGTCATTTCCAAATTCTCTGATGAGTATGGATTACCTTTATAACTAAAATAATAATAATATTGAGATGGCATCTCTTAAAAGAGTTCCTTTTTTAGCTTGTGGATCTTCAGATCGATAATTCCTTTTTTGTTTTTTTTTTTAAGATTTTTATTTATTTATTTGACAGAGAGAAACACAGCTAGGGAGGGAACACAAGCAGGGGGAGCAAGAGAGGGAGAAGCAGGCTTCCTGCCGAGCAGGGAACCTGATGTGGGGCTCGATCCTAGGAGTCTGGGATCATGACCTGAGCCGAAGCAAGATGCTCAACGACTGAGCCACCCAGACGCCCCACATCAATAATTACGCCATTTTCATTTCATTTCCTAAAAGTCAGGGCTGGCTTGTAAGAAGCTGCTAAACGACATGCTAAGTGTGAACTGTCAACCCTCACCCTAAACCTTCCCTGTTCAGAGCATCACATGAATACTTCATTGTGTTTTATAGTGGTTTTCTGATGTTCGTAGTCAATTGAAGAACAGAGTTTGAAAGTTGTATACTGCTAATGACTGTGTGCCCATGTCCTCTCTGATATACAAGGATTATTTATGACAAGTATTTTTAATAAAGCTGAATACAGGTTGACTTAAAAATTAATACTAAAATAATAATTGCAATAATTTAAAAAGGAAGTTAAAATGACTAAGGAAATAACTCTGGGTATTGAAGTTAAACTACTTGTATCTAAGAAACTACTATTGTATAAGTTTCTAAGCACATGTATAAAATACTATGTAGCTCTTAAGAAATAAATTTAAAACTTTATGTGACAATCCAAAATCATCTTTTCAAATACTGAAGTTTAAGCATGAAAATCCAGTCTTATTTTAATCAACAGCTTTAACGTCTTTAAAAGATTAGATGTTTAGAATTTGTTTTGAGAAGGAGCAGACTCACCTGGAGTTTGTACCACGGCATGCAAATTCTTTTCTTGAAGTTGCTGAATTCGTTCATTCTTAGCTTTGCTCTCTTTCTCCAAAAGTTTGAGTTTATGAACATACTGGTTATTTAGAAATTTCAGATCAGCTGTTTCACGTGCACACTTCTTCAACGTAGTTTTCAACTCTTAAAATGAAAATGATTCAAAGACCATTTTACTGATCAGCAAATCTATGAAGTCCTTCTACATCACAAAATACAAAAGTCACAATAATTTGACTGATTATCATCCAAGCCTTTGTCTGAAAGGCTATTATTACCTTTTCTACCACTGTTAATAAAACTACAAGTAAGTCGCTAAGCAAAGATGGGAATTATATTTTTCTACTGCTATGTGGCTTAATGTAAATTATGGTATTTGATCCATTCCAGTAAATTGGGTCTAAAACTGAGGGATTACTGAATTCATGCCAGGTATCAGACAGGGCTTTCTACTGATATAAGAAGAATTTATAAGATAGCCATACAATTACCCTCTGTCTGGTACCTCTGAAATCATTCTATTCAATCTTCTAGCTCGAAGATGGTGCTATTAAAGAATCAGAATGATACAACCTTTCAATTCACTTTAGTTCTGTTACTTTCAGTAAGGAAAAAATTGAAAAGAGTTTCAAGGACATTTCTTTAGTTTCAGCATTTAATATTTCCTAGAGCAATTTCTTTATTAATTAAAAAAATTTGAGTATAGTTGACACGTTACATTGATTTCAGGTGTACAACTGATTCAACTTCTTTGTAAGTTATGCCATGCACACTGAATATGTAGTTATCGTCTGTCACTGTGCAACATTATAATGATACCATTGACTATATTCCTTATGCTGTGCATGTTTCTACAGTAATTTTAATTCTAAAAATTTAATCCACATATAGTGAAGATGATAATAGCTATGAAAGGCAAATTTATTTTTCTTGTTGGGAACTCTTCAATGCACTCTACATTATTTTAAGACACTTACCAAGAATACTATCACAATACTACAAATAAGCTTTTCCTACAGGAAAAACAAAAAGGGCAAAAAATATAGTATTTTAAAAATCATGAAATTTTACCTTTAATGTGTTGGCCTGATTGTTCTCTCAGTTTCATTAATTCTAGGTATAATTCATTATTTTCCTTGACCAATCTTGCGTTTTCAAGTTTATAAGGTTCCAAAACAAAATCAAAATTGGCATTTTCTTTTTCAGCTTTCACAGTAGATAATTTTGATTTCCGAAGACTTTCTGTTGTATGAACTAGGTCACTGAAATTAAAGAATAAAAAATGTATAAGGAAACATTCCATTAACTTTTTTTTTTTTTTTTAAAGATTTTATTTATTTGACAGAGAGAAACACAGCCAGAGAGGGAACACAAGCACGGGGAGTGAGAGAGGGAGAAGCAGGCTTCCCGTCGAGCAGGGAGCCCGATGTGGGACTCGATCCCGGGTCTCTGGGATCATGACCTGAGCTGAAGGCAGTCGCTTAACCAACTGAGCCACCCGGTGCCACACATTCCATTAACTTTTAATAACTAAAAATATATTTCAAAAAAACACTTAAATGTTGGGCGCCTGGCCAACATTTGGTGGCTCAGTGGGTTAAACCTGTGCCCTTGGCTCAGGTCATGATCTCAGGGTCCTGGAATTGAGGTCCGCATTGGGCTCTCTGCTCAGCAGGGAGCCTGCCTCCTTCTCTCTCTGCCTGACTCTCTGCCTACTTGTGACCTCTCTCTCTGTCAAATAAATAAATAAAATCTTTAAAAACAAAAACAAACAGTTAAATGTTTATACTAAGTGAGATCAAATCTAAAAACAAACAAGAACACTAGGAGTCTTTCAAGGTACCAGGTGCTCAAAAATTTCTCAAAACAAGATTAAAAGTTATGCAACATACACAGAGTTAGAATCATCTTTTAACCTCTCCTCTCTTTCATCCGCCATGTCCAATTAGTCACCTGATCCTGTGGAACCTGTGAAACTTACCTGTACATTCAACAAAGATTTACTGAATGCCCACTATATGCTAAGTGCTAGCATATAAGAATAAAAATTGACTCCTTACCTCTTGAACATCGACCAGTAGAATCTCCACTCCATCAGTATTTACTTAGCAGGGAACACAACATAAAACACACCATCACAGAGCTTATACCCTACTAACAGTTTATCAGAAGTTATAATACTATGGGATAAACTCAACGACTATGTGTTCAGCCTGTACTAGATATAGCTGAGATAAAGTCAGTCTCTAGTCTTAAGGAGTTTGCATTCTAAAGGAAACACAAAAACAAGTTTCCAACAATGATAAGTAGTGAAGGTAACATGTAGCAGATGTGACAATCTTACAGGTCATGGAGCTAAACAAGCACAGAGCAGAGGGAGAGGTCAGAGGGACTTCCCAGGCAAAACAACACATGGAAAGACCAAGGGGAGAGACTAGTGGGGAGTGTATGTTTAAGGAGCTCCAACTGGTTAAATACATGGGAGATGATGCTGTTGGAGTATAAGATCACTGTGGAAAGTCTGCCGGTTTCTAGGAAAGTTAAGCATACTTAACCCACCCTCCAACCTTGAATCACAGAGCTAGAACTAGATCATGAAGGGTTCTGGAGGCCATAATGAAGACCACCAAATATATTTCCTCTATTTTCTCCTTAAGATTATCGTAGCTTGTAGCCCTACTGCAAAAGCTTTCTAAGCAATTTCCCTTCTCGTCTCAAGGAAAGAACAGTGGAAAAGAACAAAATCATATAGAATCTTTCAGTTAAAGTAACATGTAACTGCTAAAGTAATGAGCAACCACATATGAGAGAACCTATATCAAATCATAATTAAAGACTAGTGAGGCAGACATAGAACACCTAACGATATCAGAAAATCACATTAAAAACTTGTAATTCTATTCACAGAGGACTCTCAGAAACATCTACTCTGAACAGCAGAGTATGAAAGGTGACCCCTACAGTTTTGCAATGTGGATGCCCTGAACTGATGATATGGGAGTGAAATCAAGAATAGAGGAGCTTCAGATGACTGAAGGACTTAAGAAAAATCTACCCATTTCCTTACTGTAACAGAAGTTTATTTTTATTATTTTTTTTAACATGAAGTTTAATAGAAACTAGATAAATGGGACTAAGGATCAAACAAGTTTAGAATTATATTTTAATCTTTACCTGAAAAGTTTTTCTACCAATGGCAAACACTCCACTGTCAGAGTCTGGCGGTATCCCAACTGATCCAATCTTTTTCTAATATTAATGTACTTTCTTTCTGCAGCTGTAGTCATCTTGTCTTCCAAAACTAGTTTGAGTCACTCCCCAAAATTAAAGTCCTAAAAGAAAAGAGTAAAACATTATTATGGTTATGGTTATTATGGTTATTATATTATGGTTACTACCACTATTTCATGATAAGAAGAAAATATTCTTTCAATATGAAGCAACTATTTTTTTGTTTTTCTTCAGATAAGGTAGCCTTCAGGAATATTTAGATTGACTTAAATGCAATGCATATGATAGTCATGTTGCTGCATTAAAATAAGGATCTCTGGGGAGTCTGGGTGGCTCAGTCATTAAGGGTCTGCCTTCAGCTCATGATCCCAGAGTCCCAGGATTGAGCTCCACACCGGGCTCCCTGCTTGGCTGGAAGCCTGCTTCTCTCTCTCCCAATCCCTCTGTTTGTATTCCCTCTCTTGCTCGCTCTCTCTCTCTCTCTCTCTCTCGCTGTCTCTCTGTCAATTAAATAAATTTTTTTTAAAGATTTTATTTATTTGACAGAGAGAGAGATCAAAGTAGGCAGAGAGGCAGGCAGAGAGGAGGAAGCAGGCTCCCTGCTGAGCAGAGAGCCTGAGGTGGGCCTCCATCCAGGACCCTGAGATCATGACCTGAGCTGAAGGCAGATGCTTTAACCCACTGAGCCACCCAGGCACCCTAAATAAATAAAATCTTAAAAAAAAAGTATCTCTTGATAAATCTACACATAAAAATTTTTTTAAAAAATGGAGAAAACAAAGAATATTTTCCCAAGCCTGAGGTAGGCAGAGAATCTTTAGAGAAGCCTCTTTTGAAAGCACTAAATACAAAAGAAAAACCTGATAAATTTTTGGATCCATCAAATTAAAAATGGCTGCTCATCAAAATATTCCGTTAAGAAAACAAAAAGATAAATGAAAGAGTGGGAGAAAAATATTAATATCTGACAAAGGATTTGTATATGGCATAAAGAACATTTACAGTTCAATAATAATATAATAAAGACAATTTGGTAAGAAAATGAGCTAAAGACTTGCAAAGATAACTGAATAGGAATAATCATATGAAAAGGTGCTCTCCACCATTAGTTATATGGGAAATAAGAACTAAAACCACAATGAGATACAATTTCACCCATACTACAATGGCTAAAATTAAAAGCACATGACCAAATGTTGCCAAGGATTTGGAGCAACTGGAATCTTCACATTGCTGATAGGAACATAAAAGCACTATGGAAAAAGTCTGGCAGTTTTTTCATAAACTTAAATTTCTACCCTAGAACTCTATAATTGTATTGCTAGGTATTTATTCAAGCAAATGAAAATAAACATCCACAGACTCTATAACAATATTCATAACATCTTTACTCATATAGCCTCAGACAGGAAAAAATGCATATATCCATCAATAGCAGAAGGATAAATAAACTGAGATATTTGTACAATATACTACTACTCAGAAATAAAAGAGAAGGAAATATTGATACATGCCAACCACATGAATTTGGAAAACATTACTTGAGCAACAGTAGTCAGACACATACACTCTATGTTTCTATTTACATGAAATTTAAAACAGACAAAAATGAAACTATGTAGACAGAAACCAGTACAGTTGTGGCCTGGGTCAAGAGGAGTGGGTGGAAACTGGAAAGGTTAAGAGGGAACTTTTTTTTTTTTAAGGCTAAACAAACTCAACTTTATTTTGAGTTACAGTAGTTACCACATATTTTCTTAGTGGTCTTAGGACGGGGGTGCCTATTAGCTCAAATAATAAGTTATATAATAAAATATGCTAGTTTATCAAGCATTTAATTTTATTATTAATACATTATTTTATTTTTCCAGTGTTCCAAGATTCATTGTTCATGCTCCACACCCAGTGCTCCATGCAATACCTGCCCTCAATATCCACCACCAGGCTCACCTATACCCGCATCCCCTTCCCTCCATGACCCTCAGTTTGTTTCTCAGTCCAAAGTCTCTCATGTTTCATCTCCCTCCCCGATTTATCCCACTTCCCATTTCCTTTCCTTCTCCTACTGTCCTCCATATAGTCCTTATGCTCCATAAGTGAGTGAAACCACGTAATACTTGACTTTTTCTGCTTGGCTCATTTCACTCAGCATCATCTCCTCCAATCCAGTCCATGTTGCTACAAAAGTTAGATATTTATCCTTTCTGATGGAGGCGTAATATTCCATTGTATGTATGTACCATATCTTCTTTTTTTTTTTTGGTATCATATCTTCTTTATCCATTCATCTGTTGAAGGGCACCTTGGCTCTTTCCATAGTTTGGCGATTGTGGCCATTGCTGCAATGAACATTGGGATATATATTGCCCTTCTTTTCACTACATCTGTATCTTTGGGGTAAATACCCAGTAGTGCAATAACAAGGTTATATGGTAGCTCTATTTTTAATTTTTTAAGGAATCTCCACACTGTTTTCCAAAGCGGCTGCGCCAATTTGCATTCCCTCCAATAGTGTAAGAGGGTTCCCCTTTCTCTTACAGCCTCTCCAACACTTGTTTTCTGTCCTGTTAATTTTGGCCATTCTGACTAGTGTAAGGTGGTATCTCAATGTGGTTTTGATTTGAATTTCCTTGATAGCTAGTGATGACAAACATTTTTTCATGTGTCTGTTAGTCATTTGTATGTCTTCTATGGAGAAGTGCCTCTTCATGTCTCCTGCCCATTTTTTGATGTGATGATCTTTATTTTGGTTGTTGAGTTTGAGGAGTTCTTTATAGACCTTGGATATCAGCCCATTTGTCTGTAGTGTCATTTGTTAATATCTTCTCCCATGCATTCCCTGGGTTGCCTCTTTGTTTTGTTGACTGTTTCCTTTGCTGTGCACAAGCTTTTTATTTTGATAAAGTCCCAAAAGTTCATTTTCACTTTTCTTTCCTTTGCCTTTGGAGATGTGTCTTGAAAAAAGTTGCTGTGGTCAATGTCAAAGAGGTTACTGCCTATGTTCTCCTCTAGGATTTTGAGATTCCTGCCCCACGTTGAGGTCTTTCATCCATTTCCAGTTTATCTTTGTGTGTGGCATAAGAGAATGGTCTAGTTTCATTCTTCTATACGTAGCTGTCTAATTTTCCCAGCCTCATTTATTGAAGAGACTGTCTTTTTTCCACTGGATATTTTTTCCTGCTTTGTCGAAGATTATTTGACTATAGAGTTGCAGGTCCATATCTGGACTCTCTACTCTGTTCCACTGGTCTATTTCTCTGTTTTGTGCCAATACCACACTGTCTTGGTGATCACAGCTTTGTAATAAAGCCTGAAATCAGATAACGTGATGCCCCCAGCTTTGTTTTTCTTTTTCAATATTTCTTTAGCAATTTGGGACCTTCTCTGGTTCCATATAAATTTTAGGATTGTTTGTTCCAGCACTTTGAAAAAATGTTGGTGGAATTTTGATTGGGATGGCATTGAAAGAATAGATTGCTCTTGGCAGTATAGACTTCTTTTTTTTTAAAGATACTATTTATTTATTTGACAGAGAGAGAGATCACAAGTAGGCAGAAAGGCAGGCGGAGACAGAGGAGGAAGCAGGCTCCCTGCTGAGCAGAGAGCCTGATGTGGACCTCGATCCCAGGACCCTGGGATCATGACCTGAGCTCAAAGCAGAGGCTTAACCCACTGAATCACCCAGGCACCCCAGTATAGACATTTTAACAATGTTTATTCTTCTGATCCATGAGCATAGAATGCTCTTCCATCTTTTTGTGTGTTCTTCAATTTCTTTCATGAGTGTTCTCTAGTTCCTCAAGTACAGATCCTTAACTTCTTTGCTTAGTATTCCTAGGTATCTTATGGTTTTTGGCGCTACAGTAAATGGAATTGATTCTCTGATTTCCCTTTCTATATTTTCATTGTTACTGTATAAGAACGCCAAATGATTTCTGTGCATTGATTTTGTATCCTGCCACATTACTGAACTGTTGTATGAGTTCTACAGTTTGGGTAGAGTCTTTGGGTTTTCCATATAAAGTATCATGTCATCTGTGAAGAGAGAGAGTTTGACTTCTTTGCCAATTTGAATAAGTTTTATTTCTTTTTGTCGTCTGACTGCTGTTGCTAGGACTTCTAACACTATGTTGAACAATAGTACCGAGAGTGGGCATCCTTGTCTTGTTCCTGATCTCAATGGGAGGGCTGTCAGTTTTTCCCCATTGAGAATGATATTTGCTGTGGGTTTTTCATAGACAGATTCTATGAGGTTGAGGAATGATCCCTCTATTCTATATTTTGAAGTTTTAATCAGGAACTGATGCTGTATTTTGTCAAATGCTTTTTATGCATCAATTGAGAGGACCATGTGGCTCATCTCTCTTCTCTTATTGATTTTTCTAAGGAGAGAACTTTCTGGGGTGATGAAAATATTATGTTAATTGGGATACTGGTTACACCGAGTGTATTACATTTATCAAAAGTTTTCAAATAGTACACTTGAGATCTGTGCATTTTGCCATGTAAATTTTAATTCCATAAAAAAAGACACAAACACATATGAATCTCTATACACATTTTTAACCTTGTCTTTTTCAATATTTATGAATATATTCTCTATCAATGTGCCCTGAGATGGAGTACTCTAAAGATAGCTTGTATAGCACTTCTGCTCTTTTCTTTCTTCTCTTTTTTTTTTTTAATAAGATTTTATTTATTTGACAGAAACACAGCGAGACAGGGAACACAAGCAGGGAGAGTGAGAGTGGGAGAAGCAGGCTTCTGGCTGAGCAGGCAGTCCTATGCAGGGCTCCATCCCAGGACTCAGGGATCACTACCCCAGGGGAAGGCAGAGGCCCAACCACTGAGCCACCCAGGCACCCCACCTTTGCTCTTTTTTAACCTTTGTCAGGTAAATAAAGTTCTAGCACTCATATTTCTAAGCCAAATAAAATTTTATTTTAACATCACTATTGTTTTTCACAACTTATAAAATGTGAATGCACGTGAACACATGCAAAACTGATCTTCACAACTTACCCTGTAAGGGACACATGGCATACTAGACATCCTCTCTATTCAAAGGTGAGGAAAGGCTGCCTCTAGAGAGAGCAACTTTCCCCAAACCATTGGGCCACATAGAAGGTGGACATTCAAATCTCTGAGTCCTGGTCCAGCACTCTGATTTTTGTACCAAGCTGCAATTGTTTCTTGGCCTTTGGGCTAAGATAAGTGCAGTATCTGTACGAAGCTGCAGCAACTTACTACATCACTTCTTTTTTTTTTTTTTAAAGATTTTATTTATTTATTTGACAGAGAGAATCACAGCCAGAGAGGGAACACAAGCAAGGGGAGTGAGAGAGGGAGAAGCAGGCTTCCTGCTGAGCGGGGAGCCTGATGTGGGGCTCGATCCCAGGTCTCCGGGATCATGACCTGAGCCGAAGGCAGTCGTCCAACCAAATGAGCCACCCAGGCGCCCCTTACTACATCACTTCTAATCTACTCCTACAAATCTTTCTTTCTCCACACTCTTGCTAACCTTTTCTTTTAGTGGCCTCCCATGGGCTTTCTAGGTTCCTTCCACAAGAATGACCAGACTGATGAAGGGCGTTTCAGAGAAACTATAGACATCGCAAATACACCTGTCAGGAACTAGTGGTGCCTCACCACTCAAACATTTCTCCTCTTTGGTACCAACCTCGATTACTCAGAAATAATACCTTCTCACATACTGGTTGAGACAAAGAATGAATACGAATAAAAAATTTTAAAAAATCATCGAAATGCTGGACAGGTAGAGAAAAGTACAATTCCCCCAAGAAGAACAAAAAACATCCTCACCTATGGGCTGCTGTCTTCCCCCGCCTACATCACCCAACACTGCGGCTGTATCGAGAAAGTTTCTGGCATAACACAGCAGCTTAGGTTTGGAGGTCCCCCGCGCATACCTGTTTAGAACTACTCACTACGTTACCTCTGGGGAGGTGGGTGTCTGGAAGCCATTTTATTTTTACAAAAGTAGTTTGTGTGTATGCATGCACAGGGGCTCAAAAAAACAAAACAAAACACCAACCTTAAGTTAGGTGCTTCCAATCCTTCCACACTCAACTTAAAATAGTAGAGACTGGAAGGTAAAGGGGATGTTTTCGAAGGTGCAGGGCAAAAGTTAAAAAATGGCTCCCGTCCTACGCTTTTGGGCACTTTGTTTTTACAAACAGCATGTAAGATTCTTATACAAGTGCGCACTTTAACTTTTAAACCAACTGATCGGTCGGCAGTAGGCGGGGGTGCACACGCTGCACGGGAGCCGCGATCGGCGACGCGGCCGTAAACACGCAGGCTCAAGCTGCGCCAGGTCGACCTCCGAGCCGCAGTTTTACTGGGGAGAGGGGTCGGACACGGAGCCGGCGGGGAGTCTCCGCGCCGCGCCCGGCCTGGCCCCACTTCCTGCCCGCGGTCGCGCGGCCTCCCTTCCGGCAGCACCCGGCCCCGGCCGCGGGCACACCCCGGGAGGCCACGGCTAGGGCGCCGCCGTCGCCGAGCCCGGGCCTCCCGCCCCCACAGCGGCACTCACCCGCGGCTCTAGCCGCCGCTTCTTCCGCCTGCGGCTGCATCCCCCCTTAGGCCTCGCCTCCCTCGCTGGCTCCTTCCGCCCCAGACTCCGACTCCGGCGCTAGGACAGTTTGAAAATGGCGCGGACAGACGATCCCAGCCGGCGCGGAGTTGGCGCCGCGGTTGCCTCGGTAACGGGAGCGGCGCAGGCGAAGCGCGGCGCGGACGCGCTCGGCGGCGATGGCTGCGCGGGGCCCAAGAGCCCGGAAATGCAAAGGTCGGGCGGTGCTCGGCTGCAGCGCCCCCTGCCGGTTGGCAAAGCCCCGAACCTCAGCGGCTACCAGAAGTGATCTTCCCTTTTGTCTTGGAGGGCTACCGTTCAACCACCACACTCCCTTAGTTCTTAACAGTTAGTGTGGGTAAGTAGAACAAACAGTCATGCCTATGTAATTCAACCACTGTGAAAACCCCGAACAACAGGATCCAGAGGGTTTCCCTGTTAGTGAACACATCAAGGTGTGGAAAGGGCGTGGCAGCTCCATGCCTTTTCCCCCTTCCTTACCCTGTGCATCTCTTCTATTTGGCTGTTCCTGAGTTCTGTGCATTTTAAGAAGATGGTAATACTAAGTAAAGTGCCTTTCTCAGTTCTGTGAGTCATTCTAGTAAATTATCTAACCTGGAGAGAGGTCACGGGAATCCCAGTTTAGAGTTGGTCCATCAGAACTATGGGAGGCCCAGGACTTATGATTGGCATCTGAAGTAGAAACAGTCTTGTAGAGTCTTTTTTAAAAGATTTATTTATTTATTTATTTATTTATTTATTTATTTATTTATTTATTAGAATGGCGGGGAAAGAGCAGGCACGTGCCCACAAGTGGGGGGAGGGGCAGAAGAGAGAATCTTCAAGTCCTTAACCCTGCACATGGGGCTTGATCCCATAACCCATGGGATCATGACCTGAGTGGAAACCAAGGGTCAGTCACCCAACCAACTGAGACACCCAGGCACCCAGTCTTGTAGAGTCGTAACCTGGGCAGTCTGCAGTAACTGGGTAATTAGAGTTGGAACATAACTGAAGTCTGGACCACTTGGAAAAGTGGTTTTGGAAAAGACGCTGTATTTGGTGTCAGAAGAAAAAAAAAAGAACCTCTTATCTGGTGTCAAAAGTGTTGTAAATAAAATAGTTCACCAGGAAACAACTAGGTACGTGCAGATAATGTTTAGGAGAAACTTAACAGAGATAAGTTGAGTTTCTTTTTCAGGTTTCTTCTCTATCAAAACATATTCTGTATCTGGATATCATTAACTTTGCTTTTGTCACTGATTATCCCATTTCCCCTGTTAGACTACAAGCTCCTGTTCCCCTGTTAGATTGCTACACAGAAGACTAATGTGATCTTCTTTGTACCCGTAACCAAGCAGAGTGACTGGCACTTAAAAGATCATGAAGTGTGAATTGAATTGAACAGAACTGAATGAACCAGATCTTCTGACACAGGGTCCAATGCAGAACAGTTGCCTCCCATCAATGACTGGCCCAGAGATGAGGCTAAAATGTCAATATGAGCGCTAGCTAATTCAGGTCCTTTTATTTAAGGAGCAGGGACTCAGTTTCCCTGTTACCACAGGTGTGTGGTTTGCTGGCAACCTGACTTTTACTGGCAGAAAAGGATAATGATTACAGTAGTTCCCGTCTGTCTGGAGCCTTGCAGTGGAGCCTCGAGCTGTGTAAGTGATCAGAGGTTATGAGAAGCTATTCTTTAGCAGCAGAGACATTAGAAAATTATTTCCAAGAAAGGGTCGCTTTTAAAAGCATAGGGCTAAAGTATCTTAATGGCTTAGCAGTTTCTTTTCTGTGTCTGTGAAGACATCAGCACTTTTGATTGCATAATGCTAGTGCAGGGGATTACACCTTTTAATCACCACTTGGGGTCAGGAAGAACAGAGAGAAGAGTAGGGGCTCTGCATGAATGAAAAGATTGATAAACACTATATATATATATATTTTATTGTTACTTAAATTTTTTTTCCCAGTGTTCCAAGATTCATTCTCCATTCCCCACACCCAGTGCTCCACGCTTTAGGTGTCCCCAGTACCCACCATCAGGCTCTCCCATCCCTCCACCCCCTCCCTCCAAGTCCCTCAGTTTGTTTCTGTGTCCAAAGTCTCTGTTGAAAACACTATATATATTTTTTAAAACTTTTTTCTTGCGCATCAAAAGTTCTGTGGTCAAAAGACAAAGGATAGCTGGGGAAAATATTTACAACTATTATCATAGACCTAATATATGAAAAGCTCCTATAGCTCCACAGTAAAATGACTAACAAATAATAGAATATAGTAGGAAAGTAATTTTAAAATGAGCAAACGTGTGAACATGTAATGCATCACATAGCTCTTTCCCCATATTGGAGCAGGGACTCAAACTCACTGAACATAAGAGGCATGTAAATTGAAAGTAGTGGAGGTGTGAAGGATGAGTAGGTAGCCAAGTACAAGGTAGAGAAAGGCAATAAGCACAGATACAAATAAACTAATATTACTCATAATGCATCGAGTGCATATTAGGTTATGTTCTAAGTGCTGATCATGCTTTCAAGGTACTAGTTCCTTTAATCACCATAGTAACTCTATGAAATCAGAGGTATTGGTATCTCCATTATATTAAGATAGTAACTTACTAGAAGTCAAAAGGTAAGTGATAAGAGTGTTGGCTTCAAGTCTGGAAGTTAAAATAATTCTGTCAAGGAAAGGAACTCCATAGGACAATGGCCAAAAAAGAGAATATTCGGATGATGATCAATTAAACTTTGTGGGAACATAGAGTTGTCAGGGTCCCAAAAGGTTAATTAGACCAGCCTCCCACATAAACACAGATTTCTGTGCCACCTCTCTAACAGATGGTCAACCCAGCTGCCCTGGGTTGTAGCGACTTCCAACAACAAGAGAACTCTCTGCTTTTCAAAGCAGCTCATTGCATTGCTGAAAGCTTTGTTAGAAAAACCCTTTATATGAAGCTAAAATCTGCTTCTCCTTGAGTGTGAGCAATTTTTTTCTGGGCAATCAAAAGAACATGATTCTTTTCCCTCATACATGTGATGACTCCTCAGAATACTTCATTCAGATCCTTCAACCTTTGCTCATATGACATGGTCTCCAAGCCTATTATTGAACTGGCTACTTCGTCTGGAGCAGAAACACTCTAGCTTCTCTGTTTTCTTATTGAAATCTATACCTACAAATCATTGTATCAGATTAGGACTGAGGACTGGGGTATGTTTGTTTCTGTTGATGTATCTGGCACAACACATTCAGTGTGTATCAACACAATCTAGTATCACCTTAGCCTTTTTATAACTAAATCACATATTCACCAGTAAAAAAACATACACTAGCTTCTTTCTATGGCTAATACATTTTTATTATCTATATTTACTTACATTATCTTGAAGCCAAATATGAGCTTTTGGAGCAGAGATCAAAGTTATTATTACTCACATCAATAACTATGGGCTCACTTGCCAAACCCTTCAGAGTGATAAGATGACAGCCAGATGTTACCCAATATGTCTTGGGTTCTGTGCTGCAGGAGAGTAAGCCCTCCTAAATTAAGAATTTGAGAGTTTATATATGAGAGGGACAGCTCTCACCCTTCCTTTCCTGAGAAAGGAAGAGAAACGTTTGCTGCCTATGGTATACTCATTTACCTTGGAAAGAGAAGGGAAAAGTCTTGGGCTCTTACCTTTTGCAGTATAAATATGTTTGCTTCTTGAACAGTGTGGGGGATTGGGGCACAGACCCCTTGCACAGCTGAAAATCCACATATAACTTTTGACTTCCTTAGTGCTTACTAATAGCCTACTGTTGACCAGAAGATTTACCAATAATATAAACTCGATGAACACATATTTTGCAAGTTATATGTATTACATATTGTATTCTTACAACAAAGTAAGCTAGAGAAAAGAAAATATTATTAAGAAAATCGTAAGCGAAAATACATTTACAATACTATACTTTATTTATTGAAAAAATATCTGCAAGTAAGTGGACCTGCACAGCTCAAACCCATATTGTCCAAAGGTCAACTCTAAATGTTTCCAGGGGAAAGACGAGTGAAACCTCTCCTGATCTATACCTCCTGGGACACCTCCCTCGTTTTGGGTTGCACCCCACCCTAAAAGGTAAATACATACATCCAGGAAGTAAAGCTCTCAATTTTCTCACTATATTCTGCCATAGTCATATCATAGCTCCATGGCTTGTTCTTTAACCCATGTTTGGGTGAAACTTGCTCAGAAAGTCCCAACTATGCAGAAACATGGAAATACTTACTTGTTGAGTTGGGCTGCCTCTGCAGCTTTTTTCTAGGCCTGGATTGGCTCTTTCTTCCTGTCTAAGTTCCCACACAAGTTCCAGAGATTGAGCCTGCATATCGGTCAATGTGTATTTGGCCTGGCAAGGGTCAGAATGCCTGATGAATAGTTGGTTAAGTAACCAAAGCATCTCGTAGTCTCACTTGACACCATCCCTGATAGTAGCAGGTCCTAGTTTGGTACACAGTTCAGTAAGGCCCTCAAAGACCTGATCACTTCTCATCCATCCACATTCTCTCTTCTCAGTGGATGGCTTCTAGCCTCAGACTTTTTGCCCTGTTGTTTCTTGGGATGGCTGTCACACCTCTAAGAAACAGGTGTGCATGCATGACATCCAATAAAAGAAGTGAAGGCAGATGGGGTGCCTGGGGGGTTTCAGTGGGCTGTGCATCTGCCTTTAGTTCAGGTTATGATCTTGGGGTCCTAGGCTCGAGCCCCATATTGGGCTCTCCGCTCAGCAGGGAGTCTGTTCTCCACTCACTCACCCTTTGTGCTCTCTCTCTGAAATAAAAACAAAAATTAAAAAAAAAAGTGAAGGCAGAGGATACGGATTGCAAGACAAGAAAATAAAAAGGATTTTGCTCAGAGGACTCTTTCTCATCAGGGAGAAAAATGTCACCTACAATTCCCTAGTGGAGTTCCCTTTATTGGCCAGAACTAGGTTCCATGTTCCTCCCACCCTCGCACCAGGAGTCACTAGCAAAGAAGGCCTGAATCAGTTTTAATTCATTTCCAGACCAAATTAAGGTTTTATTAGCAATGTAGCAGAATGTTAAAAGTGATCCAGGAATTTTTGGAGAGCTTGTCTCTTCATCTCAAATCAAGAGAGATTTCATCCTGCCAGTGAGAATTTTTCTGACCACAAGGGACATGTGATCCTGGCCTCGGTAGCTGTTTCTAGATGCTTTGCCTGGAGCATGTTCTTCTAGCCCTTCTGAACAATTTTTGTCAGCCTCTTATAACCTGGTTGTAAATTTTCTTCCGTTTAAATGACCAACAGGGATTTCTGTGGTCTGCAACTAAACCCTAACAGGAAAGGGTCCTGTCTAGGAAGGTCTACAGGAAGGGAAGCTGGAGGTTGTGCCTGTTCCAGGGCAGAGAAGGAGTAAGAGACCTCTGGGCATAAGGATGCCTTGACTCTGGCAGGTGAGCTGCAGGTGAGAGAGCTCTGGGGAAGAAGCGAGGGAGGTTTCCAAAGCACCCACAGCAACAAAGAAAGAGGTTTAGACACCTGGCAGGACCAGAGAGCAGACATTGGTTCACAGCAACACTGATCAAGGAAGAACTTTCCTGTCCCCTCCCCTCCTCTCCTTTCTTAAGCAACTTGGGTAGAGGAGGAATTGAAATGAGGATGGGAAAGAGGAAAGCAAATGACCATTTCCCTTTATCTTCTCTCCCTGCAGCTGTCCCAAGCTAGGAAAGGGAGAAAACATTGACCGTTCAGTCATGCTTAAAGTTTTGTTTATGGCAGGGAACTGGATATTTTCATTACTGACCACGGACTTATTCTACTTCAGAGACACCAAAAAGCCATGGTTTATACTGGAGTTATTTCTAGGGATAAGAGGAAGCACTGAGTGTGAGGAAATAATATTCATGTTTCGAGCCATTCTGAGCAAATCATATGTACTAGCGAAACTTTGAAAGTATACTTTCTTTTTTTTTCTTTCTTAGCTTTGGGGAAAACCATCTGAAGAGGAAGGATCAGATGCACAGAACTTGTCTCACCTTACTCTTCCTAACTCACCCAAATTAGATGATAACAAACAGAAGTTTCAGGGTTATCTGGGTGGCTCAGTCGGGTAAGCATCCAACTCAGTTTCAGCTCAGATTGTGATCTCCTCATCGTGGGATCGAGCCCCACAGCGGGATCTGTGCTCAGTGCAGAGTGTGTTTCAGATTTTCTCTCCCTCTCCCTCTCACCCATGTTTTCTCTTTCTATAAATAATTAAATAATTAAATAAATCTTAAAAAAGAAAAACCAACCCAGAAGTTTCAAAAATACCCTCTACAGAGACTTAAAGCCTCTGAAAGATGGTACGGATGTATAAAAATTTAAGAATAGTTGGAGAAATCAATAGATGCCAAATATATAGTGGGATATCATGAGAAGCTGGTGATATTTCAAGGAATACCCTAAATTTTCCAGTCAATGAACTGCAAAGTCAAAATCAGCCACACTCCTACTCTACATGCTCAGCACATGAGATTTCACTAGAAACACCAAATCCTGGGCTGGATACCCTATGGGTCTGATCCAATACAGCAATTACTTTTGCTGTGTAGAGCTCCCATAGCACCCTATGCATTTAATATTCAGTACTGTAATTGATTATTAAATTTATTTAGCAGGATTGTGAATTTAACTCAACCACCTCTTTGAAATATGGAGATGTTGTATTCCCTTTGTTAATTGGTCTAGCCTTCTTCCTCCATCCCCACCTGCTGGTGAGGAGCAAAAACAGTGAATATTTCCATTTTTCCTGGTTTAAATGTAATCTGGTTGAATAATTTAAACAGTCCTTTTGAAAGGTGCTGTTGATCTGTCTTGGAAAATAAAAGCTTAGTGTGAAATATCCTTTCAGCTCCAAGATGCTAACTGCATGGAGGCATGTGGAAGAGGTGTGGAGTTGCCTGACCTCATGGCTGAGCAGAAGACTGGTCCTTGGGAACCTCTTCTACTCCTGCCCACTTGGTTGCTCTTGGCATTGCTGGCATTGGGCTGAGCCTATGGCTGATGCAATACATAGATTATTCTTTGTCTGTCTCTGTTTCTCTTTCTGATGCCCCTTTCTGACTCACTCTCCTCCCACCATTACATCCTCCTCTGACTGGCTGTGACTTCTATTTTATCCCATCCCATCTTGCAGTCCCTCACCTACTTCACAGGCACTGTGGATCCCCAGCCAGATTCTCAGATATTCTCAGTCACAAGGGCCTTTTGTGGAAAATATAGGAGAATTTAAATTTAAATCTCATGACTTTTCTCTGCCTGGCCATGCTAGCCCTACTTGGGTTGACATGAGGCAGCCTGCAATGAGGTCTCTTCTCAGAGTCTCAGATGGGGAAGGAGGGAGAAGGACCTCCTCTTGCCCGTGGTACCTTCCCCCGTCCCATACTACATACTCAGGACAGGTGTCTGACTGCTATGCTTCGGTCTTGTTCTTCGTTCCACTTCTGGGGCTTAAGAGGAATGTCTTCCACCTCACTTACTCCTTCTACCACACCCTCCTTTTACTACAGAGTAGTTAGAGCTCCTCAACTGAGTGTCCTCTCTACACAAGGAAAGAACTATCTGAGCCAAGTCATCCAGGCTTGGTTTCTGATGGATGGGGGAGGAAGCTTAATAAAGGAATTAAGGAAATCACATCTAGATACAGTAACCTATTTTTTGAGGCTATCATTTGGCTATACGATCATATTTGAAGGTCAGAAGCTGAATATTAATTTGATATTTCTCTTTGCATTACATATAAATTGTTTAGAACAGTGTCTGGCACCCAGTAAGCAATCAGTGTTCTCATTTTATAACAAATCTCTCTCTCTCTCTCTCTCTCTCTCTCTCTCTCTCTCTCTTTAAGCCCACAGCACCCGGTATTCCCAAGCGGTCTCCCATCAAAGTACTAGCCAGGCTCAACCCTGCCTAGCTTCCAAGATCAGACGAGATCGGGCGCATTCAGGGAGGTATGGCCATAGACTCTAACAAATCTCTTAATCTCTTTCTGAAACTGGTTGGTGTCTTATATGAACTAGGAAAAATATGTGCTAGGAAAAGCAGAAGAGAAAAATCATGCTGATAATTTCTACAATATTAACCCTATTGACTAACATCTACATTTTACCACATTTCAAAATTATCAACTGGTATATGCTTGTAGAGGGATTCAAACAATATAGGAGATTGCAAAGACAAAATCCCCAAGAAACTTCTAATAATGCCCCTAATCTGGCCCCTGTTTTACTCTTTTTCCTAAAGACAATTACTGCAAGCAGTCTAGTGAAATCTTTTCTACTTGTTCATCTCCCCTATTATGCTATGAGCTTTTTGAGCTTGCCTCTGTGGCACCAGGTCCCCAGTAAATGCTTATGAATGAATAAGTAATTGAATAATGAATTATGAAATAATATAGATTATAGAAAATGTCTTTAAGAAAAAAACTTACTGTTATATAAATATGTTAAGATGCCTAGTCATTTTTTGAGCTTTCTTGATAGAATTGCATCTGATTAAAATAGAACAGAGATTAAATTATGAGATTAATTTATTTACAGTATTCTTTTAAATGCTTCCTATTAGAGACCTTATACCAAATAATGAAGATTGGATGATGACAAGGCATTTCATCAGGGCTTTTGTGTGTATTTATTTATTTATTTAGAAAGATTTTACTTATTTATTTGACAGGGAGAGAGATCACAAGTAGGTAGAGAGGCAGGCAGAGAGAGGGGGTGAAGCAGGCTCCCTGCCGAGCAGAGAGCCCGACGCAGGCCTCGATCCCAGGACCCTGAGATCATGACCTGAGCCAAAGGCAGAGGCTTTAACCCACTGAGCCACCCAGGCGCCCCTTATTTTATTTTTGATGTGTTCTTGAGTGTAGCCAGTACAGCCTCTGCTATCTAATGTGCTAAGATAAAATGGAATGTGCTGGTGATTGATCAATTGGATTCGTCAATGTTTTACAAGGTAGGAGTATTAAAAAAGAAATAATTTTGGCAGTCTGATTAAAATAGGGAAGAGACATACCAACTAGTGAATAGATTATTGGTGCATGAATAAGAAATAAGACCCAGTTTATGTCTCATTCCCAGGATCAGTAATGGGGTCCTTTCCCAGGTCATTTTGGAGGATTCCAAACCAATTTCTTGGAAGGTTAGTTGAGGACAGAAGTCCCTCTTCCCTCCTGTGTCCCAGACGGGTAGATAGCAGACACCTTTGTCCTTGCATGGTCACAGAAGCACATGTGAAGATGGATAGGCCTGTTCCATCATTTCTTAGTAGCACGGCCTTGGGAAAACCGATCTTATTAAGTGAAGTTGTTATAAGAATTAAACAAACACATTCTCACCATAGTGTTTCGCACATAATGCTCCAAGTTAACTACAAACTACTTGCCATTCTACAAATGAGGGCTCTCTTTCTAACCAAGATGCGTTTGGGTTGCCACTAGAAGAAACAAACCTCCATTTCCCGAATCCACATCAATAGTCGTCTGAATGAGTACCTGTCTCCTCCCCATGTCTATCTCAGAGTAGGGAAGCAATGTGGTAGCAATGGTGGGAACCATGGATTGCTGTTGTAGTGGTGTGAACTTGAGGCTGAAAGTCACCGGTGGCTTCTAACTTCTGGCCTCCTAGCCCTCCTATTGCGTTTTAAAGCACATAATTTCATGAATTAAATTCCTTTCTTTTTGAAATACTTAGAATGCTTTTTATTTCCTACACTGAACTCTGATGGTATGCAGACTCAAGATCATTTTAATAAAGTCCCAGCATGTCACCTATAAATGTATTTTATTCATTGGCTTCAATCTAGCTTAAAGAGCTTAGAGTGTAGTAGTTTTTCTCCTTAGGAAAGTGAAAGTAATTTTTGTTTGAAAATCCTGAAAGATTTCCTCATGGAAAGAAATATTAAGTTGCCTTCTTAGTCTTATTTGGCCATATATAAAAGGAACATAGACTTTATGAACGAGGAAAAACATCAAATTAATAAAAACCAATTTCTTAGTCTTCTAGATTTTTTTCAAGATTTCATTTATTTATTTATTTATTTATTTATTTATTTATTTATTTGAGAGAGAGAGAGACAGAGACAGAGCATGAACGGCGAGGGATGGGGGAGAGGCAGAGGAAGAGGGAGAAACACACTCCCTGCTGAGCAGGGATCCCAATGCGGGGCTCATCCCAGGACCCTGAGATCAAGACCTGAGTTGAAGGCAGATACTTAACTGACTGAGCCACCTCGACACCCCTCTTCTGGAATATTTGAGTGAAGATATTTTACTAATTGTGCCTCTCTATGGATATTAGTGACAATAATGCTTATTTCACAGGTTACTAAAGGCTGATAAAACACCATTAGCAAATTATTAAAGACTTTTAATAGTTTATAATAGCTTCCCAGTCAAAAACTTCAGTGAGACTCCCTGTAGTCTCAGAAAACGTGTGCCTGTGTGAAGGGAGGTAGGTGCGTGGTGGGAAAAAGCAATGGATCCCTTTTATGTGTTGTCATTTTCTTGGACCAATTATGTTGCTCCATTTCATCCATTCACTCTGGAGAGCTGAGTTTGATTTCTCAACTATTGCCAAGAAATACATGATTGATTCATTTCTTTTTAAAATTGAGTGCTTATTAGCATTGTGCTAAACATCTTACAAATGTTATTAGATTTAATCCTTACAGTGAACCTATGAGAGAAGTACAACTATTTCCATTTTACAAATAAAAGATACCGAGGCACAAAGAGGCTAACTCACTTGAACAAGATCATATAGCCAGACAGAACCAGGATTTGAGCTCAGTTCTTTCTGGCTTCAGGGACTGAGCTCTTAGCTCAATGCTATAATGTCACTGGTCTTCATGGATGTTGTCCAATGACACATGTCCCATTTCCTTTACAAAATCTTCCTTGCTTTATCAGACCACAGATGTAGTTAGCTCCTCTAAGTTATTACAACACTTACTATCTGTATCACTCACTTGGCATCTATCATTTATTGTCCTATTGTCTTATATCGTGCATTTGATTTTGTGTAAATATGGGTTTTGTCTGCTTTAGTTGGGGATCTTCGATTGCAAACTACAGAAACTAACTGAAGTGCTCCCTATCACTCCTTGCCCTTGATATAGGAAGAATATTGGGTGATTCACAGAAACAAAGGAAAACGGTACCACTGGACCTTGGGAGGAATGGCAACCAGAACAACACTGGGGATCTTCAGCAAGACATTTACATATCGTCTCTTTTGTATGATCCCTGGAATAATTTAACTCCAAGGGCCTTCATTCCACTCAAGTGTCACTCAGTTCAAGATTCAAATCCCTGGCAGAGATGGAGAGTCTGGTTGGTCCAACTAGCATGGTCATCTGCCTAATCCTTCTAGAGCACAGGGACAGTGATGGATTGTGACCAGGATCCAGAACGATTCTACTGTGATACAGAATAAGCAATAGTTGAATTCGTTTCTATTTTGACAAATTGTGTACCCCGTGATGAAGAACAATATGACTTTTCAGACAGAAGGATCCTGAGAATAATCAGAGAAATCACTATTCTTAGGGTGATGTCCAAGGGAAGCACATTACTACAAGCTTCATCAGTAACCAAGTACTTAGTCTATTATACTCTTATTAACTGGCCCCCATTTTCTTCTATTTACAGAACTCTTCACTGTGATGAATTTTATGGTTTGATCAATCTTTTTTTTTAAAGATTTATTTATTTATTTGACAGAGAGAAACACAGTGAGAGAGGGAACACAAGCAGGGAGAGTGAGAGAGGGAGAAGCAGGCTTCCCGCTGAGCAGGTTGCCCGATGTGGGGCTCGATCCCGGGTCTCCGGGATCATGACCTGAGCCGAAGGCAGCCGCTTAACCAACTGAGCCACCCAGGCGCCCCGGTTTGATCAATCTTATAGTAGCCTACACCTCCTGAATAAACAAACATGGAAATGAATTTTTGTGAGCACAAGTTAGAAGTAGTACCTTCGTAGCTATAGTTAATTCAAAGTAAACTCGGTTTATAAAATCGCAAGTTATAATAAGTAAATTTTAATACACATCACTTAAAGATTTTTTAAATTAAATTGTAGGGCCTACAAACTTTCTTATGAAAGCATATAACGTTTTGGATTAAATGTTGTATTATTCCACTACTTAGAAATCCTTTTAGAAGTTCTCTTTCTCTAAGTGCTATATTATTGACTGGTCAGTGCCGAGCTCAAAGTAGTTGCAGAGAATCAATATTGGCTTAGTTACAACTTGGCAAAACCTGGAAAATAAACTAATAAGAGCTGTTGGACCAGAAAAATCATCCAAAGATAAAAGACTTTAAAAAATATGGCAAATGCAAGATATGTTAAATTCTAATGCAACAATGTAAAATTTCTTCCAAAAGAACACTCAAACCTTTCTGCACATATCATTATTAAAATCATCTACAAAACACAAAAGGATCATGAGAATGCTTCTCAAGACACCCCCCCCATTGTTAAATAATTTGCCTAAAGTTAGCCAGTAAATTAGTGGGAAAGTTTGGGAAAGAATTTTTTCACCCTATGGTTAATCCATTAGGCAATGAATGTTGAATAGAAAGCTCAAATGACTAATAGTAATATATAGATAATCACTAAAAAAGTTAAACCCAATCTCCCAAATTGCAGATAATTGCACCTCTTTTTCTACTGTTTTATACAGGTTATTTTTACATATTTGCTATCCATGCACTCATATCATTCTGTGATCTTCATTTTTCTTTAATACCTCAATATAATCCTTCTACCTTTCTTCTCATGTTGGACACGAGAAATCAACCTAATACCTTTCACTTCAGAACACTCATATGGACATTTGCATATTAATCCAGCAAGATTTTAGGTTCCTCTTCCCTTTCCAAACAAAGGCATATCTACTGTTCTCTATTTAGTCTTAAAATACAAATGGGCACATGACTATAAAACTAATGTGCCAATTCATCTAGTGCAAAAACAATAACTTGATACTTCTCTTAAGGAGTAAAATCAAGGTTACAAAACCATTCATGAAATGAAATACTAGTCTTCTAATCTGCAATAGATGTCTGCTTCTACATCTCTTCTAATTTTAATTGCAAATGCATAGAGCCAGGCTACTGACTGAATATGTTTTTCTTTCTTTCTTTCTTTAAAGGTTTTATTTATTTATTTGACATAGAGAAGCACAGCTAGAGAGGAAACATAAGCAAGGGGAGTGAGAGGGAGAAGCAGGCTTTCCGCTGAGTAGGGAGCCCGATGGGGGGTTCGATTCTGGGACTCCAGGATCATGACCTGAGCCAAAGGCAGATGCTTAACAACTGAGCCAGGTGCCCCTGAATATGTGGCTTTTTTTTTTTCTTTTTCTTTTTTTTGCCTATGATGCTTCTAGAAAACAAACAAATCATTATTCCGTTTATAGATCTTATATTCGGAAAGGTATGTGGAGATTCTAAAGTATATACTGTGAGTGACAAGATGTTAAATTAGGGAATTTACTGTGCCTGGGAAGATTCTGAGGTAGTATTTAATACTCAGATGCATTACTGAATATCATTTAGAATAGGTGCGCTTTTTCTTTTTTTAATATAATTCAATCAGAGGAAACTTCTGGTACAGAGCAGGCAAATAACAGCATTGGCAATCCGTGACTGAGTCAGTGCCTGGCACTGAGCTAAGTGTCTTCCGCATATTATTTCACTTAATTCTCATGATGAAATTATAAAGTAGGCACTACTGTTTTTTTATAGAAGAGGGAATAAAGCTTAGAGGGACATGCAACTAGTAACAGGTAAATAGGAGTAAGACTTAAACCTGGGGCTGTCTGATGGCAAAGCTCATGCCCTTAACTGTTAGGTGTCTTATTTTGATAAATGAGTACATTTTATGCATGAAAGAATGAGTAAGGGTTATATTATAAGTAGGAAGAGAAAAGGAATTATATACAAATCACAGAATCAAATCATTTCACATTAACAAGAAGGCTCGGCAGATTTGGAGTTAAACAGACTCTATTTTTTTTTTTTTAAGATTTTATTTATTTATTTGGGAGAAAGAGAGTGAGTGAGCAGGGGAAGGAGCAGAGGGAGAGGGACAAGCAGACTTCATGCCAAGCATGGAGCCTGATGTGGAGCTCGATCCCATGACCCTGAGATCATGACCTGATCCCAAACCAAGAATTGGAGGCTCAACTGACTAAGCCACCAATGTGCCCCAGACTCTTGCTCTTTGTGCTCGGTCATCTGAGTGTGTCAGCTGTGCCTCTTCATGACTGGAGCTCTAATGATCTCATATCATTACACATCAAGACTGGAGGAAGAGGTTAGAGGCAAATGATCCTGTATGTCTTATAAACTGCTTACCAAGGTAGAAATATTTTTTAGGACTTCTTAGCAGATCTTCTGTTATATCTCAGTGACCAGGACTGGGTCCCATAGATGCATAACCTCTGAACGGGGACACAGGCAAAGACCAGGATTGTCATGGCTGTCTTGGACCAGTGCAACCCTGGCTGCCCATTATATCATCCAGGATATTTGTAAAAAACATGGGTCCCACCTACAGATATTCTTACTTATTTTTCTGGGGTGGGGTGCAGAATATTGGTTTTACAATGTTCTCAGTGATTTTAATATATAGCAGGTTGAGATCCAATGATTTATGCCATTCTTGATTTTTTTGCCTTTGTTTGGCCATGTTCATACCCTGTAAAAGTAGAGCTCTGTTAGCAAGGAAACATAGGAACACCCCATAGCCTGTAGTGGCTATCTGAGGAATTTACAGACGTAGGTCTAGAAAACCCTCCTCCTAAAGAGAACATATCTGAATTCCACAGAAGGTGTTGTTCATTTAGGTTGTTGAAAAGAAAACCACAGGCCCCAGATGGTATCATCTAGGCCAGGTCAGCAAACCAAGACTTAATAATATCTAACCGGACTGCAGGATTAGAAACCATTCCCACCCCCTCCTCCTCTACCTACTTGCTGGATACAATGTTGCCTGGTTCATAAATCATTTAATAAAGCCAATTAGATCTCCAAATTTATTTGTTCAATTTTGTTTTTTATTAGGTCCTCCATGAATTCATCATGGATGCGTGAATTTATACTACTATATTTGCAAGACCCTATGTGTAGAAAGTAAATGCTGAGCACAGCACAATTTTTCTTTATCTTGTGGGTCAGTTTCCTTATAATAATTCGTTCACCCGGTACCTAGAATGAGTATTAGTCTTCAACATCTAGTTAGTGAGCACTTAAGGCGAGGCAGCCACTTGGCATTGAGCTAAATCAGTGAACAAAGTGGGGAGAGTCTCTGCCCTAATGGAGTTTGCATTTGATGGTTGTGTTGTCTTTATTGAAAAGAATAGTAAAGAAATTGAAGTGACGGTTTCCTCTCTCTGAGAATTAATAATTCAGGCTTTACCTATTCATTTTCACTTTTTAAACTCAATATTTTTTAAGTACTTACATGTGGTAGATGGATACTTGTAAACAATATAGTCTTTAAAAAAAACTTATTTGACACAGAGAGAAAGAGCGACAGAGAGCAGGCACAAGCAGGGGGCATGGCAGGCAGGGGAGAAGCAGGCTCCCCGTCAATAAGGAGCCCAATGTGGGGCTCCATTCCAGGACCTGAGTTCATGAGCTGAGCTGAAGGCAGAGCTTAACCAACTGAACCACCTGGGTGCCCCAACAAAATAGTCTTGATCCAAGTCATAAGGCTTGCAATCTAAGTAGGGAAGACAAGATACCAAGAATTAAAAAGACAAATACATTTCAAATTACACTGCCATGAAGAGAAGAGTAGGCTCTTCTCAGAGACTTATAGGGCAATGTAACTTAAGACCAGAAAAGACTGTTTATAATTAAATGGAGACAAGTATAAAATTCAGATTAGGGTGCATCCCTTCAATTTCTTAATTTCTTCTACACTACCTTTCTTCTAGCCAACTAGACAAATATTTAACTTCTAGAAAGACCCACTATCTTGCATAGACAAGTGAAATGAATTGAGATGCTGATCTCAGAGAAGCTGCCTTCTTAAGCTTGTTGGACAAGCAGTTTGCTCATAGATGGATGGTTGCCTTGTCCTCCTTGTTGTATTCTCCACTGCCTCTTAGTACGTCTCCCCATCATTTTCATATTTCCCTCCCCTTTCCGTCTACCCCACTGCCTTTTGGTTGTTCCCATCATCTTGAAAACATGAAATTAGTCCTAAGTGCACTCAGTACTGTACTCACTTGGGAATTTAGGTGAGTTAACATTATGGCACCGAGCCACCAAATTTAGCAAACTAGGAACTTTAAAACCATGGCATTCACGGTTGGCTGTTTCCCCAGGAAGAAAAGCACAAGTAATCCTGAATTGTTCAGAGGTCTCCATGGTATGGCTCTTATACTGTAAAGCTCAGTAGTTCAAATTGTGGCCTTTAGAGCATCAGCACTGATGTTGCACTGGATGTTAGATGTAAGTGATGGACCACTAAATTCTACTCCTGACACCAGGATTATACTATATGTTACCAAATTAGAATTTAAATAAAAATTTGAAGGAAATAAAAAAATGCAGAATCTTGGAGCACACAAAACCTGTTGAACCAGACTCTGTATTTCAGCAAGATCCCCATTTGTTTCACATGTACATTAAAGTTTGAAAAGCACAGATGCAGAGGATCCCAAAGCAGATGAACTATGAGGATTCATTACCTTACTTCTTTGACAGCAGTATATCACATATTCAACCTGGTATAGCTATTTTTACTTTCTCGGTATTTTTTTACCCTAATTGTTCTTTAAATGATCATTTTCAGCATTTTGTTTAGAAGTTCAGTGTTGCCTTCAAGCAAGCAGTAGTATAGATCTTTAGGGTCCAGAAAACTGGCTAGTGGGAGTCATCCATTGTTTTTGCCTGCTAGTGGAGACATTAGTGTTTGATCCTTGTATGTGATGTGTATTTACATTGTGTCATTTCTGTTATCCTAGAAAAAAAGAAAGGCCAGCACTTGGAGAGGGAGTTCAGTATCATGTGGAGTGAACAGCTCTGTTAATACTTGGCTTGCACCTTGATCAAGTCACTGGATTTCTTTTGGCCCCAGACTGTTGCGTATAAATGTTCAGGTTTTATTATATATCAATAAAGAGGCACACATACAAATCTGATTTAAAATTTTCAAGTTAAATGTTGAACTGATAGAAAATAAGATTTATAAGGTATATGTAAGGGATAAATAATCATGATAGAATAAAATCCATATGCCCACAGCCCAGTTTAATAATATTAATATGCCTTTAAAATCCTATGTGTACATGGGGGCACCTGGGTGGCTCACTGAGTTAAGCGTCTGCCTTTAGCTCAGGTCATGATCTCGGGGTCCTGGGATTGAGGCCCACATCAGGCTGCTTCCTCAGCAGGGAGCCTGCTTCTCTCTCTGCTGCTTCTCCTGCTGGTGCTCTCTCTAATAAATAAATAAAATCTTAAAAGAGGTCTACGTGTACCTGCCAGAAACCAACACTTCCCTTCCTGTCCCTTAATCACCTCTCCAGAATTTGCCATCATTCTCTTGTTTTCTTCAGTTTTACCATATTTGTGGCTCTAAACAGCATAGCATTTAATTTTGAAGGTTTTTGAATTTTATTATAATAGAATCACATTGTATGCATTCTTCTGTGACTGTTTTTCATCTGCTGTTATTTTCCTGGTACTTCTCAACACTGTTGTGTATAACTAATATTCATTCATTTTCATTACCATGTTCCTTCTAAAAAAGTTTTTTTTTCCCCATTTTTTAACTTAAATTCAGTTAATTAACATATAATTTATTATTGGTTTCAGAGATAGAGGTCAGTGATTCATCAGTCTTTTTTTTTTTTTTTTTTTTCATCAGTCTTATATAATACCCAGTACTCATTACATCATGTACTCTCCTCAATGTTTATCACCCAGTGCTCCCCATCCCCCTACCTCCTTCCCATCCAGCAACCCTCAGTTTGTTTCCTATGATTCAGAATCTCTTACGGTTTGTCTGCCTCTCTGGTTTCATTTCATTTATTTTTTCCTGTCGCCAAAGTTTTTTTGTTTAAGATTTATTTATTTGAGAGAGAGTGAGCACATGAGTGGGAGAGAGGCAGGGAAAATCTCAAGCAGACTCCCCGCTGAGCGCAGAGCCCAGTGTGGGCTTCGGTTCATGACCCTGAGATCATGACCTGAGCCGAAATCAGGAGTTGGACGCTTACCAGACTGAGCCACCGAGGCACCCCAAGAAGTTCTTTCAACATTTGTTTTACGGCAAGTCTACTGGCAATAAATTCCCTCAAGTTTTGCTCATCTGAGAAACTCTTTCACTTTTGAAGGATAATTTCATGGGGTATAGAATTCTAGGTGGGTGCATTTTTTTCATTCAATACTTTATGCATTTCACTTCACTCTCTTCTTGCTTGCCTGGTTTCTGAGAAACTGAACGTAATTGTTCCTCTACAAGTGAAGTCTTTTTTTCACTCTGGCTTCTTTCAGATTTTTTTTTTTTTAATCTTTCATTTTCTGAGGCCTTGAAGTGGTATGTGTAGGTGTAGTTTTTTTGGCATTCATTCTGCTTGTTGTTTTTTGGAATAGCTTCCTGGATCTGTGGTCCGCTGTCGACACAAACTCAGGGAATTTCTCAAGCATTATTTTCTTCAAATATTTCTTCTGTTCCTTTCTCTCTTCTCTTTCTGGTATTTTCATTACATGCATGTTATACTTTTTGTAGTTGTCCCTGTCCTTAGATATTATTGTTTTTTTCCCCTTCTAGTCTTTGTTTTCTTTACTTTTTGGTTTTGGAGATTGCTTTTGAGATATCCTCAAGCTCAGAGATTCCTTCCTCAGTTGTGTCCAATCTACTAATAAGCTCAACAAGGGCATTCTTCATTCTTGTTCCAGTGCTTTGATTACTGATTTCCTTTGGGTTTTCTTTAAGGAATTTGTCTCTGCTTACATAGCCCATCTGTTCTTGCATGTGCTCTACTTTATCCATTAGAACACTTACCATATTACTTAGTTATTTTAAACTGCTGTTCTGATAATTCCAAAAACCCTGTCATATCTGACTCTTGTTCTGATGCTTGTCTCTCTCTATATATTTTTTTTTAAGATTTTATTTATTCATTTGACAGAGAGAGAGAGATCACAAGTAGGCAGAGAGGCAGGCAGAGAGAGAGGAGGAAGCAGGCTCCCTGCCTAGCAGAGAGCCCGATGCGGGCCTCAATCCCAGGGCCCTGAGATCATGACCTGAGCCGAAGGAAGAGGCTTTAACCCTCTGAGCCACCCAGGCACCCGATGCTTGTCTCTTTAAGTTGTGTTTTTTTGCCCATATGTCTTGTAATTTTTTCCTTGATAGTCAGATGTGATCTGCTAGGTAAAAGGGACTGCTGTAAATAGGCCATTAGTAATGTGGGGGTGGGGCGTTGAGGGGGAGGGGCAGTTATATAGTCCTAGGAATAGGTCTTTTAGTGAGCCTGTACCTCCAAGCACAACTTTTATAATACCCAGTACTCAGTAAGAACTTTTCGGTCCTCCTTCCCCCTTTATGTGGAAAAAGATGACACAGAATGGACTGAAGTTGGGTATTTCTCTTCCTGCACGTATAAGGCTAGAGCCAGCTGGAGCTGGGTACTTCCCTTCTCCCAGGTCACTTAAGCTCAGGTTAAATAGTTTTCTCCTGACAGCACAATTTGTCAGGAGCAGAATACTCTTCCATATTTCAAAATGGATCCTGTCTTTATCCCCCTGCCAGAAGCACAAGAGGATTTTTTCTGACGTTCACTGGTAGAACTACAGGAGGTAAACTCACAAATATTTGAGGGACTCCCAATGACTGGGAGTTATTTCACAGACTTAACCCACACTCAGGCTCAAGCAATTTGTCAATTACAGTTGTTTTCCCTACCTGGACACTGGTTCCTGTAGAGGCTTCAGCTCATGGGTTTCTGGTGGGGTAAGATTCTGTCTTCTCCTGCTGGGTCTCTCCAACTGTGGGAGTGGTTCGTCTTGTTACCTCAGTTCCCTTACAGATCTAAGAAGAGCTGATTTTTCAGTTTGTTCAGCTTTTCACTTGTTAGAATGGAGAGGTAACTTCCAAGTTTCTTATGCATAGGACTGGAAATTGGAAACCTGTACTGAATCTTTAAATTTGAGAATAACTGACATTTCTACTGTGTTATGTGTTCTTAGCTGGATACATGAAATAATCCTCCACTTACTTAGGCCTTCTTTAATATCTTTCAATAGTTTTTATAATTTTCTTCCTAATGGTCTTTCACATTTTCTGTTATTAGCTCAGGCTGCTGTAATAAAATATCATAGATTGAGTGGAATAACAGACATTTATTTTCTCAGTTTTGGTGGCTGTAAGTCTAAGATCAGGGTGCCAACATGGTTGGAATCTAGGGAGCTCTCTTTCTGGCCTGCAAATGGCTCCCTTTTTGCTATGTCCTCACGTGGCAGACGAAGAGCTCTGGTGCCTTAAATGGGCACCAGTTCTGGTGGATCACGGCTCTATCCTCTGACCTCATTTAACCTTAATCACCCCCTAAAGGTCTTATCTCTAATACAGTCACACTATGGGGGGGGATGGTTGGTGGTTAGGGGTTCCACAAATGAATTTTGAGAAGGCACAATTCAATATATAGTACAATGTTTTCTTAGATTTAGTTCTAAAACCTAAATATTTTTGATACTGTTATATATGGTTTTATTTTTATTACACTTTCAAGTGTTTAGCAGTAAATGAACATGTAATTAATTTTTTATTATTATTATTATTTTTATTGTTACTAAATTTTTTTTTTCCAGTGTTTCAAGATTCATTCCCCATTCCCCACACCCAGTGCTCCACGCTTTAGGTGTCCCGAGTACCCACCACCAGGCTCTCCCATCCCTCCACCCCCCTCCCTCCAAGTCCCTCAGTTTGTTTCTGTGTTCAATATCTCTGTTGTTTCGTTTCCCTCCCTAGATTACCCTAGTTCCCATTTGCTTTCCTTCTGCCACTGTCCTCCAGTTTGCCCCTCATGCACCGCAAGTAAGTGAGACGATGCGATACTTGACTTTCTCTTCTTGGCTTATTTCACTCAGCATAATCTCTTCCAGTCCAGTCCATGTTGCTACAAAAGTTGGGTATTCATCCTTTCTGACGGAGGCATAGTATTCCATTGTATATATGTACCACATCTTCTTTATCCATTCATCTGTTGATGGGCACCTTGGCTCTTTCCACAGTTTGGCGATTGTGG